>CM049933.1:2014816-2264816 GCA_027405835.1 Asclepias syriaca | reverse complement strand
CTTTTCTCTACTTCTTGGTTGAGTATTTCTATACTCGTAGAGAATTTGTAATGGGCTATTTTGTCTTGTTAGTCTGGAGAAAATATTTTATACTTTCGTCAATATTAGTGGAATTTTTTGCTCTCTCGCCGGTAGTTTTTTACCTCTATTTAAAGAGGGTTTTTCCACCTAAAACCTTGGTATCAATTTTACTGTTTTTATTAATTTCTCGCAATCTTTGGTTGAATTTATCACGCTTTCACACTCTGTACCTCTACAATAAGTATAGTCAAACTCATAATCATCAAAATCTAACATTCGTAAGGTCATAATTACCCTCTGATTTTTGCCTTTCACTTCCCTTATGGGATTTTTTTAAAAAAAATTCTTTGCACAACATAGTAATTTATATATATATATACTTGTAGACCATACAAGTATCAATTGAGAGGAGATAAGACATTTTCAACAAAAAGAAAATAATTGAACTATAATACTTAGGTTATATAAGAAAAAATAAATTTAAGTAATCATCAAATTTCACATTAAGAAATCAATTACCTTAAGCTTCATATAAATTTATTATCAAGTTCATTGGATAATAAAAATAAATAATAATTTAATCGATCGAGTTGTTTTCCTATGATAAATATATTACTATTTACTAATAAAAATTAAATTTCTAAATTGACTTTTTTTACGACTAGGTTTAATTATTTTAACTAATGAAAATGACTATGACTATGTCCTATTTTATAATACTTGACCAATATAAGTACAATTCAATGAAAGTGAAATTTATTGCACACAGAAGTTGATTAACAGCATTCAAAATTAAATGTTTAATTAATTTTTAATAAATTTTCTCCTATTTTTATTATTGATCGAAGAAAGATTTTGCAATGCCATTGAAATTTTGCTAAACGTGAAAGAAAAAATGGAGCCTTTTTTTTTTTTTCAAGTAAGAATTTTCTTGTTTACTTTTCTCTGTTATTGACCGATAATTTTTAGTCCAAGTAGGTAGAAAATTCAAGTTCGCTTCTGATCTTTCCTGAACTGAAAAGTTGAAAAAAAACAAACCCCACCGCTGCCCCGCCGTGCGCCTCCGTCTCTGACTATTGAGACAAAAATCACAGAAAAAAACAAAAGGAATATATATATATTAGTAGGCGGTAAAACATCAACATCACTCAAAGTCCAAATCAGACGCGGTAAAATTTATGTAATTAAAATCAATGTCTTTGGACATCAATGAATCTTCCAATTATAAATATTCTACCGACATAAAAAAACAGATGAATTAATCTAAAGGGATGCTTAGTTTTTCTTTCCTTTTACTCGAAAATTTGGGATTGAATTGGTCATGTTGGAGTTTAAGCGTATGAAGCATGGTCACTAAAATAATATTTTCCCAAAAATTCTGTCCCAACACTCATTGATTTGATTGAATTAGTGAAACGTGAAATATACTATATATGACTTGGTCATTCCAATTTTTTATTTATTTATTTAGATTAACTTCCTCGGTTAAATCTTAAATTTTATATAACTGTACGAATGTTAATTGATTAAAAAACAATTACATATATAAATTGAGTTTGAACATTCAATCTCACTTAATTTAAAAGAACTCTTTATCTTAGCATTGAACTTACGTTTGAAATTGATTTTTGTTTTAATTTTATTAAAATAAAATACACAAAGACATATATCTTTTTTAATATATATATATAGAGAGATAGAGAGATAAAAAATTAAATTTTTAAATTAAAAAATTAATAGTGAAGCCAAAATTAATAATATAATAATTTAAGCATGGCAAAATGGCTTCTTACTTCAATGTATGGTCATTATGACCTCAGCTATAGGGTGAAGAAAAAATTATTGTGGACCATTTTACAATAATTGACAAAAATAAATGAATAAATACATACATAATGCTGTCGTCATCATTTACATAAATATCCAAATTGATTGTGAAGGGAGGAAGTAGAACTATTCCATTTGATTGTGCTTTTTCCCATCAAAACAAAGTTTTTGATTGGGATCGCCATAAATGAACTCAATTATATATATATATATATATATTCTCATTTACACTTGTTGGTGGAACCATTTTCTTTTATAATAACTACGAATTTATTTATATTATATAATATTTAATTGATACGATTCTTTTTATTTACATATCTTTATTACTTGATTTATCTGTATGAAAAAGTTTTAATGTAAATTTATAACATTGTTTCAATTGCTAATAATAAGTTATTATTAGTCAATTAGTAATAATGAGTTATTATTAAATTACTTTATATTATATGGGATTTTTGAATGGAGAAGTTTTTTTTTCTTAATGGGATTCTTTTCCCATTAAAGCTTCTTATTTGCGTGAAACATTGACCTATTTGTAATATTACTAAAATCCTTTTTTATAATATCCTACAAAAATATGATATATTGTGAAAAAATTAATAAATTTTGTTATCAAAATCAATTCTAGTAATAAACACAATTTATATTCTATTATAATATAATAAGATTTATTAAAATATTAGGTACATGTTAAAAAATACGTACTTCAGATTAGCAACACTTTTATAACCCTAACCGACCATATAAAGTTAAACAGAATTCAAAACGTGATTTGGCACAATCTTTGAAGTTCCTAACAAATAATAATAATATAGTTAATTAATTAATTTTCTTGTAATAGTTATTTTCGCATATTGCCAAAATGATCGGACGTAAGAAGTTATGACTAACAGGGATTTCAATTCTTATCTCAAAGATATCGAAAACACAAAAAAAAAAACTGTCTTGTCACTGGCAAAATGCCCTCCATCATATCAGCATTTGGAAGTATATTCACACTATACATACATACATTTATATATATATATATAATATATATATATATATATATATGTGTGTGTGTGTGTGTGTGTGTGATAGGTATTATTTTATATATCTATGAAAAAAAAGATCGTGTTTAATTTTGTGGAAACGGGAAGACATTGTTTGGCAAAGTTGGAAACAATTTAAGCTTACGAATTAAAGATTTTAGTCAACTGAATTCAAAAATGAGTTTCATTTTCGTATGTCAATTTACAATTTACTTATGTATTATTAATTATCCATAGTTCCCACTGAGCTCATCTTTTTTTTCTGTATTTTTGACATTTGTAGCTAATTTATTGACTTTTATAACATTAGATGACCTTTGAGATTCAAAACAATGCCAGATGTCATTTCGTAATAAATTTTGAAACAAGTACAATGTATGGGTTTTTAGCTTTTGTGGTACAGAATTAGGGCAACCCACCACCGGCCGGGAAAGTGGGCCGGTGACGGAGGGATGTCATTGTCTGTCTTGACCTTATGCGTTAGGACGAAATCGGGAAGTCTCTAAATTTGGAATATCTTTTTAAGAAATAATGAGTGGATAAATTATATTGAAATTTTTTGTGATTTTCTTTTCTTTTTCAATGATTAATAATACTATTATCGTTCTAAAAGAAATATTGCATATTGATAAAGAAATTATTAGAATTTATAAAAATGTATTATTAAATATATATTAATAACGTACAAGATAATAGATAAAATAGGGATAATTTATTAATCTAATTAAATTCGCAATCTCTTTTTTCTTTACTGGGCTTATATTGAAAGAAGCCCATGGGATCTCTTCCCATAATTATACTCAACAATAGAAAGCCCAAATTATTTGGGCCGACTTATTCATTTCATTAATCACTGTAATAAAATGGATGGATCCAATGATTAATTTCTAGTTTAGTCCAAAACTTTTGGACATGATTCGAATTTATTAAAATAGTAAGCTAAAAATTGTCTGAATTGTTTTAGAAAAAAGGAAAATGGATATATATAAATATATATAGTCCCATTACACTAGAGTTGAGTAGTCACATGGGGTGAGAAATGATAAGGTGGGCAAAAGGGAAAGTCTAAAGGAAACGGAACTTATCTGTAATGCACTTTAGAAGATGTAAACCATAAACCATCATAATCCATATATATATATATATATATATATATATATATATAACAACCACTGGCTGCCCTTCTAGCTAATATGTCTTTCTATTTTTATTTTGCTTCTTTAATTTGGTGAACACTCACATGGCGGCCACTATAACATTTCTATATATATATATATATATATATATATATATATGTATGTATCTCTGTGTGTGTGTGTGTGTGATATATTAGGTATGACTAGAGAGGTTGCAATTTGTACTATCATTCGTTAAGCAAACGGCACAGTAATGGTAGCCCCACAAATCACATGCACACCTATGAAATTTTTAACCTTTTTTCTTCTTTAAGAAAAAGACCATACGTTTGCATTCATAGTGTTCTTAGTTGTGAAATTTTGGGGGAATTTGGTTGTCCGGATTAGGTTCATCCATATTCAAACAAAACACTTGTTTTTATTCCATTTTTTAGGTTGAAATATCATGGATGAAGTGTTATATATATATATTATATATTATTCAGATTTGAAAAAAAGAACACGTGAAGATTAATGGAACAAAAGAGAGAGAAACATATATTTAATACTTTTATAATGACAAAAATTAAAATACATCTTATAGTAAAATATGCTAATGCCATTCATGTGTGACAATGAATTAGGTAATTATGCCATTTCCTTCATTAAGTATTAGTCAAATCTTGTATCGTAAAGTTCTTGTAATTATAATATGATTTAGATCATGAGATGCAAACTCAACTTATCCAAAAAAGAAACCATCAAAGCACAAATAATTTGTTTTTTGGGGGACCTCCAATGATCAATCTTTGCATTAATATAATAGATTTGAAATAAATAAAAATATAGTGTGGGGGAACTTGTTGGCGTGCATTAGAGTGAGACAAACAGAAGTAGGGACAAAAGTAAGGTGCAAGAAATGTATAGAACTTGTAATTGACAAAAATTATTTCCAGCTAGCTAGTATTTAATGGAGTGGGGGAAATTGGATGTTTTCTTGTGACAAGAATTTTTTTTTTTTTAAGTCATGGGTTTTTTTGGGACAGTATTATTATTATTGGTGCTGCTTTCGATTTTCTTTGTGGGGTTTGGAACGACGTCGTCACTGAACACGGGTGGTAGGAGAGTACTGCTGGTTTCGGAGGATGAATTGCGCACTCATGAGAAGAACAATACTTCAAGCCTGCAGGTTGTGGAGGTTGAAACAAAATATGGGGTGGTAAGACATGCTGGCGGTGGTGGTGGAATGTGGAAAAGGAAAGGGAAGCATGGAAAAGGTCATGGTGGTAGAGGAGGAGGAGGTGGAGGTGGTGGTGGTGGTGGTGGTGGAGGGGGAGGTGGCGGAGGAGGTGGCGGTGGGGGTGGAGGCCACGGTGGGGGAGGTGGTGGTGGTGGAGGACATGGAGGGAGTAGTGGTGGAGGTGGTGGAGGAGGTGGAGGAGGAGGTGGAGGTGGTGGTGGAGGTGGAGGTGGTCAAGGGGGCGGTTGGGGCTGGGGTTGGGGAGGAGGTAGTGGCGGCGGCGGCGGAGGCGGTGGTGATGGTGGAGGAGGAGGAAACAATGGAGGATGTTGGGGTTGGGGATGTTGGGGTCATCCTCCTTCAAAGAATTAAGTATGAAAGAGCGTGCATGGGGGCAAGAATAGGGTGATGCTGATGGATTCTACGTAGGAAAGTTTAATGGCTTTAATTTTTGAGGATATATACCCAAAATAAAATTACTCTTTTTGTATTATGTTATACGGATTTTTCATTTTCATATATACTTGTTTCTATTCAAAAGAAAATTAGAATAATCACTTGTATCAGTCATCCTTTTTCTTGCGTTTTTGTGTTCCTTACTAGATATTTTTGCAAGCTATGCAAATTATAGGGTACGTTTTCAATTGAATGAATGAAATTATATGTAAATGGATGATAGCCCCTATACAACTACAAGTGATTTATTATTTAATTGAATAAAGTTATTTTAATTCATAATTATTTGTAAAATAGTGATGGAAGTTGAAACCCTAACTATTCATTATTTTCCTCCAATTGGAATCACTCTAATTCTAATTGTTAGACACCCACTTAAAACCTTGTAAATAAAAATCAAGCTCTCGTACATTTGTACATGCATTATGAATTTGGTAATGGGCTATGAACGGCCCCAATTAAAATAGCCCATTCTTTATGCAGTCCCACCCACCCTATATTAGAAAAGTTGCATGCTCCTGCTTTGGTTTTCAATCACACAAAATAGTTATTAAAAATTAAATTTTTAAAAAATTATTTATCAATTTTTATTTTATAAATTACTTACGTAGGATGGATAGTTGTTTAAAAATAAAATTATGGTTAGTAATGAATATTGTGAAAAGTAAGATATGTATTATACGGAATATAATTGAGTAAATATTGCAATTGGGAGGATGAGATTATAACATTTGCCCAACAATGCTTCTTTTTGTATTCTGCCTTTTTGCCAAATGGAAAGGAAAACATACAATCGCCGCATTAATCAAAAAAAAAAGGGCCGCCTGCAAAACTTTTGACCCTTCATATATATACATATAATAAAATATTTCCCAATAATTTACATATTATATATATATATACATCATAGGCGATGGATATTTCAACAACAAAGCATGAATCACACACACTACTGTAAATTGAAGGAGAACATGAAATATTTAACGTAAAATTGTAAAATAATATGTGAAGAAATCTTTAAAATGTGTTACAAGGAATGAAAAAAAATAAAAAATATTACATATTTGACATAAAATTAGATAAAAGAGGTATTTTTATTTGGGAGAAGCCAAAGTTGAGATGATTTTGTAGCGTGGAAGTCACCTTATCTTCAACCATATATGAAAATTCCTATATATAAATATATACATATATGTGTGGATATAATAGTAAAAAGTAAAATATATTTTAAAGATTTCCCAATTAAAACATTTTTTTTCCTTAAAGTATTGTAAAATTTGTTTGGTGATATGAAAACGAAAAATGAAATAAATAGTGAATTGAATAAGCATTCAATGGTCAACCGACAGACCACTTAATTGTATACATTTTTTTTTTCAAAAATATATATTAATTTAAAGAAATTAAAACTACATTACATTAAATTTATTTTAAATATTGTTAAGACATCTCTCTTCTTATTTGTATGTATATATACAAAAGAATAATATTATTTACTGATCTATTCTTTGTAAGTTCTCAAAGAAGAAGTGAGCAGAGGCAGGGCAAGTGATGAGCAAAGCGGATGCAGACAGAGTTGGGTAAAAGATACAAAAGAAGATTTCAAAAAAAAAAACATACACATCTTTCTTGATATGGGTGACATTTTATTTTTCCAAATTAATTTTAAATAATACCACAAATATATATATTATAATTTTGATATGGGAAACATCGAAATTTTGATAGTTGCAGAAAGTGAACATCCTATTGTCCAACATTAAAGGTGGTCCTTTTCCTTTTCCTCTTCCACATCAACATCCATCCAAACAACACTTACTATTGCTCCCTTCCTTCTTTGCATTGCAATCTACCTACTTTCTCTTTCTAAAACATTATTATATCAAATTCCAATTATTATTTTAAATTTTAAGATTTCAAATATTTATAAACACTGTTTAAAATTTTGTCACAAAACACACAAGATGTATACAAATGTGTGTAAGAGATATGTAAAAAACAAAGTACTGTGATATCATATCTTAACCAATTGTTGTAAGGAATTGCTTATATTACACGCTTTAAGATATATCATTCAAACAAAACATCTTCCACTTTCCCCCATTATCGTTCCATTCCATCCTTGTGACCCATCCTTTACTTATCAAAAAAATAATTATTCAAAAAAAAAAAAAAGCTGCTCATTTTCTCCTTGCTTTTCAACCACCCGCTACGTTATAATAACTTTTTTTTTTAAAAAAATTGCCATTACTTGAAAAAGAGAAAAATCAGGTTATAATTTTTTTGGAAAAAAAATTGAATAAAATTTTGAAAAGGAAAAGTACATTAAAGTCTCCCCATTAACAGTTACACTGCGTCTAGTAAACCTAACGCACCAAACTATGGTCCACGATAAAAGAATTTACACTAAACCGGGTTTTTTTTATCTAAACCCGTCTGCCTGCCTGCCTGCCTTTTCAGTTCTTCCGTTCAGATTCTATTTCCTACTTTGTTCTGCTGCTGCTGCTGCTGCTGATGATGATGATAATGGATGGGACTGACTAATAATAAAATTTGCTTTTTTAAAAATTTTCTTTCTAATTTTTGAGAGCTTCAAAAACTCTGAACCGCCGGGGAAGCTAGACCGGTCTCTGTTTCTTTCTTCCGCCGCATTTCCAAAACTTTCCGGTGGTTATTGGAGTGTAACTCACTAGAGAAAGTGGGGCTACAAGCGGGGCGATATTCGGGTAAGAGACGACCCGATTTGTAACGGACCCCACAAGCATTGCAAAGGGTTTTTGCACCGAGCGGACCAGCTCTCCACTGTGGGGTCTTTTGCACACCGCAATGGCTACACCGACGGGGCTGCTGTCCACTTCCTCCACCGCCACCGCCACCGCCGGTACCTCCAACCCAAGCACCGGATGATTCTGTTACGGGTCTTTTCTTATGTTTCTTCACGGGCGGTTTTCCGTACAAGGACTCGGCGGTTTGGGAGTGAGTCAGGGTAGAGTAAAAAAGCCAGGTATGATTACAGGGCGAAGAAGAGGTGGTTGTCGAGGAGGACGAGGAAGTTGAAGACGACGACGACTCGGTGAGAGAAGATGACCCGAATGACCACCCGGGCACGCCTACCCGGGGACGCTTGCTTCTAGCTTTGGTTTGAACCGGGGTCATGAAACAAGGCTGGGTTTCAACCGGTGTTTCTGCTGGTTCAGCCTTGACCTTAGCCTGCTTTCCGGTCTCCGGTGGCAATTTTGTGGTTGGGCACGTGAGGGAATACTCGGAAAATGAGTCGTCCACAAAATGAGATAGCCATTCTAAACTCTCCAAATCATCTGCCTGTTAAAAAAACAAAAAAGCACCACCCATTTTTCTTCAGTTTTTTCTTCGCCCATTATGAAAAACGACACAAAAAAAGAGGGAAATAATTCGGCGAAACGCATTTTTTTTTTTTTACCGGCACGATAAGTTCGCTAGCGGCTAAGGAACCAAAGTCCTCATCTTTAACGGAAAGGGTAGCGGAAGAAGTAACGACAGACACAGACGACACGGCCGCCGCCTTGTTGACGGTGTCTTCGTCGTCGTCGTCATTTTCTAAAGTTTCTTCTTGTTTGTTGACATTGTTGTGTTCTTCTGGGTCTTCCACAACAGCATTAGAAAAATCAAGAAGACCTTCTACAAAAAGGTCGTCTCCTCCCAAGACAGCGTTTTGAACATTACCCACCGCAGACGAGTCATCCAAGAATACCTGCTGCTGGTGCTGGTGGTGTTGATGATAAAAAGGAGCAGTTTTCAACGAAATATCAGGCCTAAAACTGCTCTTCAATGCCCCTTCCACACGCTCCATTCCTTGACTGTCAACCTACTCAAACCAAACAACAAACACCCACAACACAAATTTCATCACGTACCACAAAAAAGAAACAGAATTAAAAAATCCAACCCACAACCAAAAAAAAATTAGAAAAACCAAAACACAAAATTGGGCAGAAAAGGTAAATGAAAAAAAATTAAAATATTACCGGTGGAGAAGAAGAAGAAGACGGAGAAGGAGAAGGAGAAGAAAGAAGAAGAAGAGGTGAAAAAGAAGTCGGGTGAGGATGAGGAAAAGAAGATAGGGAAGTTGAGGTAAAAGGGTTAAGAGGGAAGAGAAAAGGGTGGTGGTGAGTTCGGTAAAGCATTGAATGAAAGGAAAGAAAGAAAGAAAGAAAGAGAGAGAAAGTAGGAGAGAAGGCTTAAAAGCAATTCCCCCTTCCTGTGCCCAAATATACCGTATTTTGTTAATATCATAATAATATATAAATAATTAAAAAAAAACAAAACGCCGGTTTCCTTTTCTTTTTTTCCTTTTCCTTAATAATAACTTCTCATTATAGTCCAAAACAAAAATACTATGTTTAAATTTTACGTAATCCTTTTAGTTTGCCTAAGATACCTTATTATTATTCCCTTTCCTGTCCAAATTTCCATAAATTTTGAAAAATAAAAATAAAATGAAAATGTTAAAATATAGGGTTGATCATAATTATTATTTATTGTGAAAAAATAATTGTTAGGCGTGGAAATGTGATGGTGAAAGTAGGTGTAGGGATATTTGAGGTATTTCACGCTTTTGAAATATTTAGGAAATAAATACCTTGGGGTGCTCAATACTTTTTATCTTTTATCCGTAGTTATTCTTTATTTGGAACAAATATTGACCCTTCATTTTCCACTAATTTACATAGTTTACCTACCGCATTGAACGGCGCTTTCAAAGCTTCTTTTTGTACTACATTATTACTATTAATATTTTGTTCCTTCATTTTTCCCGCTATTATTTTTCCAATTTATAATCCCATTTCCGTGGAATTAATAATATTAACGTGTAATAAATTGTAAATATATTTATCACTAGTTGTTGCAGCCACGTGGGCTTATCCTTTTTAGTTTATGCTTCAATGAATTTCTTCAGTCCTTTCATGGCTGACAAGAAACCCCACCACCTTCCATCTCCACCATTCTCCTTGCATGGCGTAATTGAGCCATGCACGATCCATGTCATCATCTCCTTCCCATCTTCCATCCATGAATAATTTACAGATACCAGTAATTAATTAATCCTCCCATCTCCATTTGCCCCCCAATTCCAATTTAACTCATATTTAGTTTCATAAGAGTGAAGGAGCAAAGATATAAATGCACAGTGTGGGAGGAAAGAAGGAAGCAGCGCCCAAAAAGAAACAAATTAAGAAGTGGGTGGTATCATGATGATGGTTATCGTTATGTTTAAGTACAAAAATAGGCATGCCTTCCAAGCAAAGTGTGCAAAAGCAAAAATACGGATTCTTGACATCAGTACTTCCCAACTCCAGCTTTTGTCTCCATTCTTTACACTACCTCAAATCATTAATTCTTCCTCTCATGCCCATATATATATATTCTTTTTTATAATCCCAAAAATTTATTCTTATAAATAATTTCCTTTAAGTCATATTTATATTTAAAGAATAACTAATATTATCTTAGATTAATAATAATGTCATAGGATTGTATAAATAAATATGAGTTTAAATTTATATATATTAAAAAAAAATTGACTTCTAAATTAGTTAATACACAAAGTAAGTAAGGACAAAATTTGACAAAGAAAGAATATTTTAACATAATATTTCTTTAAAACTTTCTTAATTTGATAAAATTTTACTTAGCCGATTAATCATAATTAATTATAGTGTACAATATTTATTTAAAAAAATTGGTAAATTAAATAATATATATATTGTTATTCAAAGTCAATTCATTTTAAAAAAAAATGGATTTAAATAATTTATTTTAAAATGGAGAAAATTTGTAATTGGTTAAAGTTAGGTTACAAGTGCACTGATGATTCCATTACTTAACCATTTTAAAAAATTGTCGTTGGATTAGGTGAGAACCGGCTCCGGCTCATGACATTATCCAGAGCCGCCCGAAGGCGTTTTGATCTACGTGTTTACTTCCTATTGGCCTATGCTCCTCTGACAGCCAATTTTCAGCCGTCTCAAGTAAGAATTTAAGGTTTTTTTTTTTAATTTTAAATTTTATATTCCGAAATTCCAGACAACAAAGTGGTAGTAATAATCGTTGTAATAATTTATCCGAAAAACTTCAAATTTTGAAATTTCGAAATTCAACCATTTGGAAAACTAAATGGCGCCTAAAGCCTAAGTTAAAGGTTTACCAATAGTCGGCTCCTCCACATGCAACAACCTCGCTATTTGAAGCCGACCCCCCACGCATAAAAGTTATACACCAAATACCACTATAGTATTATTAATGTGCTCGCATAAATATTATTTTTTTAAAAAAAATTGATATTAATATACATCTTAAAATCTGTTAATTCAAAAAAATTATTATTATTATTTGTTCATAAACTTGATGGTGATTTTAATTAATATACAGTAGTGTTGTTTATGGTATAATTTTAAAATAAAATTTAAAAAAAAGAAAAAAAAAGAAAAGGGGGGATAGGTTCACATGGGAAGAGTTGAATTTCTGAAACACACTGACTTCAATGCACCGATTGTAGTAAATATTTTTGAAGTAACGTTAACAGTACTACGTTAAAAAGAAAAAATTTTAAATTTTTCTTAGGCTTTGGTTAATGAAAAAACGTTACTACTAAAAAAAACATAAACAGAAACAAACGAAAATGGATTCAATAAAACACGCTCTTACACTAAACCAACGAATTAACATTGATAATTTCAATTGTACCACCAAATTCTCCAACTAATATTTACTTGTCTTGGTTTATTAAACATCACGTGACCTACACTTTTCCGTAATCCAATACCATACCAAAATGTTACTAAAGAAGATTATTTAAGTATGTGTAATTATTTCTGCGTGAGGGTGTTTGGTCTAGTGGTATGATTCTCGCTTCGGGTGCGAGAGGTGGCGAGTTCGATTCTCGCAACACCCCTTTTCCTTTTCTTTGTTATATCTTATTATATTTTTAAGAAATAAGAATTGGTGAAAAAGATGAAAGCTTTTTGTCCTAAATGATTATTCTAAACGAGCAAAGTAATTTGAGGAATGATTAGTACAAGATTGAACTGGGTTTAATGGACTAGGGGCGTTTGCAAGGAGGAAGAGGAGATCCACAAAGACCAGAATTTCCCAAAAATGCAGATTTAGGGAAAGGGGCAGAGTGAGGTGGAATTCTTCCGGTCAGTTGATTTTCCGAGACGTTAAATTCTTCAAGTTCTTTAAGATTCAAGACCCTTTCTGGAATTCTGCCACTCAATTTGTTGTTCGAGAGAAATAACCTTGTCAACCGCTCTGCATTGCCCAGTTCCGCCGGTATCTGCCCAGAAAGCTTGTTCCCAACTAATTCAAGTTTCTGCAAGCTCTGTAACTTCCCAATTGATTTTGGTACCGATCCCGTCAACGGATTGTGCGAAAGAATGAGCGAAATGATTGGAGCTAATGCGGGTTCATCCCCAATGTTTTCGTCCACGGGACCGGTGAAGAAATTGTGGGAAACATCAATTGAATTGTACCTTCCGATCGGATCTTGGAAATTGATAGTGAATATGTTTTTCAAATCACCGGAGAAGTTGTTTGAGTGTAGATCTAAATCGGACAGACGGGAGAGATTCTTGAATTCGGGTAGAATTACAGAGTAGAACTCGTTGTTTGACAAATTCAGATACCACAGAGAGGTCATATTCCCTATCCACGGCGGTAATTTTCCGGTCAATTGGTTTTCCGATAGGTCAAGCATGGAGATGGATGACGAAGCCAACCATTTCGGTAAACTTCCCTTAATCCCTGTTCTTGCTAACAAAAGTCGCAGTAGTTTTAGTTCCTGGAGCCAATCTGGAATGTTTTTCCCTAGACCCAGAGGATTAAAAGAAAGATCTAATGATTGTAAATTCTTTAGTTTCACTAGCTCCGGTGGAATTGTGCCGACGAGGTTGTTTCTTGACAAATCAAGAAACTGTAACTTGTGGAGATTTCCAAAACTTGATGGGATTTTTCCAGTTAACCGATTGTTGGCGAAGTATATATCAGTGAGGGAGATACTAAGATGTCCGATAGTTGCCGGTATCTTTCCGGTGAGCTTATTGTTCTCGAATATTAGTCTTTGGATGTTTTGAAGTTTTCCGATGGATGCGGGTATGGTACCTGTCAGTTTATTGTCTGACATCCGGCAAAATTGCAAGGAATAAAGATCCCCTATTGATGTGGGCATATTTCCACTCAATTGATTCTGATTCAGATAAAGCAATTTCAAATTGGTTAGACCGCCAATGGTTTCCGGTAATCTTCCACTCAAATTGTTCTGAGAAAAATCAGCATATTCTAATCCCTTGAGTTCTCCAATGGTGTCTGGAATGCTGCCGGAGAAGCTGTTATCATGAATATCCAGCTGAACGAGTGATTTCATCTTTCCAATAGAAACTGGTATTGAACCAGAAAATGTATTTCCAGAAAGTCCCAATTGAGAAAGTGAGGTTAAAGATTCAAAATTTTGAAAAGGGATGGTTCCTGATAATCCATTGTCGCTGAGATAGAGTTTCTTCAGATTGTTTAGGTTGGAAAATGAAACGGGGATTTGGCCGGTGAGCTTGTTTTGATCAAGAAAGAGCTGAATCAGGAGAGATAATTTGCCAAATTCAGGAGGAATTTGACCTTTCAAATCCTTGAGGTTGCTAAGATCAAGAATTTGTAGGTAAGAAAGATTGGCGAGTGCAGGTGACAGAGTTCCGGACATGGAAGTATCAAGAATGGAATCATTCCCGGAAACCAGCCCAGAACGAGAAAGACTCACAACTCTCCCGGATGACGATGAATCACAAGAAATTCCTTCCCAAAACTTACAGCAATCCGTGGAAGGATTCCATGAATGTAATAGCTTCGAGGGATCATCATGAATCCTGTTCTTGAAATCTAACAATGCATCTTTGTCAACTTGATGACATGCATCTGATACAATTAGAATCAAACATCCCAAGAAGAAAAACCCTGCATTCTGCTCGTACTCCCGTGTCCTCCTCATTACAATCATAAGAACCCTAGCTAGCTAGCTTATGGAATTCTTGATAATTGTTCCAGCACAATATATATATATATATATATATGTAGTGGGAAATATTAATGTCCTGGTGAAGGAAAGTCGTGAGTATAATTAATTAAACACTTACATTGCACGTGCGTACCATGTTCCGACCGAAGCAGTGAATATTCAATTTTCATTTGGTTTTAAAAGAAAGATTACATAAACAAGAAGACAAACAATATTTTTCTCCTCTTTATCAATGTGGCGAAGAAAGTCAAAAATTTGATCACTATTATTCACGAGTTGGACTTGTTATACAATATAATAATTGTATTGAAGATAAAGATGAGGAGGTTTGAGTGCAAAACACAGCAGAATGTAAATGCATGCCTAAAGGATTAATGATAAGAATAGAGTGGCGCATTTTCATTTACTACTTTGTATTTCTTATATATATGATTTGTCTTGCAGTATAATATTGGGACATTTTGACAAAGAAAGCAAACTATAGGGAAAATGTATATGTTCATATGTGTTCAAGAAAACGACATATCATGAATTTTCGAGAATTTTATAAAGGAGACTTTTAAGACACTTTTGCAATATGATTAACTAGTAGTTTGGAGAAGTTAATGAAAACTTCAAAATACTTCTTCCAGATGATCTAAGTTGAAATTCTTCTGGAAAGTTCTGGGCCTGAGACCGAAGTAGTTTCACCAAAACTACTTCAAACTACTCTGGGCCAGGCCTTCTGTAAGCGCTTGCAGGCTGAGTCTAATTAATCTCACTAAAATTAATAAAATCAAAACTTCTAATAATCAGCCTAAGGCTTTCTCTCCAAATCTAAAACTAATTTTAGTAATAAAAAGAAATAATGGGTTATACTCTTTTCTATATGGTATGGATCAGTCTGTTAAAAAGTACAGTTAGCCCACAGAACATGAGTCTGGGCCCTTGGATAATATGACCCATATCTTTCTAGAAATAGTACTCAGGAATTTTCTAAATGGGAACTTTTTTAAATAAATAATCACTAAAAAATATTAATTATAAAAAAAATTAATATAATTTTTTTAAAAAATGGTGTACGTGACTTTTTTTTTTCTCTTTTAATGAATTAATGGAAAAGACGGATCACGTGAGACGCACGTGAAGTCTGGACATTCTTCTTTATCTAGTGGGCTATCCCTGTGCCTATGGCCCGGGGCCGTACCCGTACCCAATAATTAAGGAAAAAAAAAAAAAAAAACTATAATATCGGGAGTTGTATCCTTGTTTGTCGTTTTCCTATATACCCAAAATAACCCGTACACCCACATCATTCATTGATTTTCTTCTTCTTATTTATTTTTACTAAAAATTTTATTTAAATTGTCTCCCAAAAAAATTTATTTTTATTTTGTTAGTACACTACATAATGGGACATGTCTTTATGCCTCGGGATGCTTTTTACCTTTTTCTTTCCTTTATAATAAAGATTATTATACTACTATTTTTTTCTTGAGCACATTCAAAAAAATTAAAATATTTCAATTTTTTCTTTGGAATTTTTTTTTAATTATTATTACACATATGAAAGAGTAGTAGTACAAACAAGTACAAATTAATTTCAATATTTTATGACTCACATAAATTCTAAAAACCAACCCTACTAAATATATTAGTCTATACATACAAAATATTTTTAGAAATACCCTCAAAAAAAAAAAAAGTGGAAAAAACAGAGATTGGGCCATCTATGGGCCCAATCACGTGGGTTTCAAGGAATATATGGGCCGAAGGCTTTACACTCATCTATAGGTTTTTGTACCCCACCTGAGCAAAAGAATAGTCTCAGTGGACATCGATACAGACAATTATCTCCCAATCGGAGAGTACCGAACCCGGTTGTAATTCCAAAAATGGACTCGGGATAGGTCCGATTAAATAGTTTCCTCCGAGCAACAGTCTCTCGAACGGTGAAGCACCTTGACCCGGAAACAGAACCCGTAGCGTGTATTGGGCCGGAATCATACCCGAGAACTTGTTATTTTCAAGGGTCAATGCTGATAATTCGGGTAGCGTGCCCAAAAATACGGGTAAGAATCCGCAGATTTGGTTATTAGCCAGATCAATAGCTATGAGCTGACTATCCGAACCCGAATTACCCGGGTTATCAATAGCTCCGAATTGGTTGTGGGAGAGCGCGAGTTGTTGTAGAGATGGGTGAGTGAAGAGACTCGCTGGAACTGACCCACTGAGTTTGTTGTAACTCAGGTCTAATACTTGTAGGTAAATTAAGGAAGTTATGCTGGTGGGCACGTTACCTTCAATGCTGTTGTTCCTCATTGAAAGTTGGACGAGAGACGCCGGAAATGTCTGGGGAAGTTGGCCGGAGATGGCATTGTTACTGGCATCGAGGAAGTCGAGGTTACCGAGGTCACTCAGAGATGGAAACTCACCGGTCAGATTGTTTCCTTGAATCTCGAGCCTTTTTAAATTCTGCAGACCGTTGAAAGCTGACGGAATTGTTCCCTGCAGGTTGTTGTTATCGAGGTATAATTCCTGGAGGGTTGAAAGAGCGCCAAGCGAGTCAGTGAGCCAACCCGACAACGAGTTACGGGACAGAGTGAGTTGCTGAATCTGAGTCAGGAAAGAAAACGAGTCCGGAATTTCGCCGGTGAAGTAATTACCGGAAAGGTCTAGTTTCTGAAGGTAAGGGAGTTTCCAAGAAACTGAAGACAGAGAAGCCGAGTAACCCGCTTGATCGAGTGTGAGTTCGGTGACTCGGCTGGCGTTGGAGTTATCGAGAACGACGTCGCATCGGAAACCGCAAGTGAATTTATCGCTGAAGAGATTGTCACAAGGGTCTACCGTAAAATCCCAGGAACTCAAACAAGAACCTGGGTTATTGAATCCGTGTGGATACTGTTCTTGAATTGTTTCAAGACTTGTAAATCTTGCCAATAAGTTTTACAATTCGCATGCAAGAATCCCAATTCTAAAACAGCAAAAAACAGAGCAAATGATAAATACAGACCGTCTTTCACCATTCTTGAAACCCACCACCCCACTAACAGAGAGATGAAAATTACAAAGAAAAATGAGTAGTGGTGGTTGAAGATTAAATTTTAGAGATAAGAAAAAAAAAGAAAAAAAGAAGAACAATTTACCAAAGTACAGAGAGAGAGAGAGAAAGAAAGAAATGGTGGTGGAGCCAGAGTTTTGAACTTGTTTTCTTTTTAACCTCGAGAAATTTGCCTTTAGTAGTGCATTAGTACTAGAGAGAGGAAGATCGGAAAAAAAAAGAAAGAAAAGGATAAATCTTTTAGGTGAATGGGGCTGTTCACGGGTCAGAGAGAGTCTCCCCCACAGACGCACTGCTCTCATAAAATGGTGCAATCATCCTCTGGTAATGGTCGGATTGGACGGTGAGTCTATTGGAAGAAACCCAAGGATTTTCTTTTAGACTATAAATTAATAATTATAATCATAAAGGGATATTTTATTTAACAATGGTTCATTGCTGCAGCTGCCTTGCTGGGATGGGGTTAGCACTTGTCCATCCATCCATCCATCATTAAATGTCTGGTACACAAGGCTCCTCTTTTTTTTCTTTTTTTTTTTTGTTCAGTTTTCTGTGTAGTTTGGTAAGAATGGCTAATTTTTTAATGACCTGCAGATTTTTAATTCTCTCTTTCTTTAATCTGTGTTTTTCTTCCTACTCCTAACGTTAACTTTTTGCAATCCATTATTAAGTTGTCTGATCGATTTGCTTTTTTTTTTCTTTCTTTTGTATTTTAATCTGATTCTTGATTCTTACCATTGACTTGAAAGAAAACCCACCTACCTAAGATTGAAGTTGGAAATATATGCAAATATTTCAACCCAATTTAGATTCTCCAACTTGCTTTCAACAAATATTACAAATTCTAATTCCCATTTACTGCAAATATCATTGGTTAACACAGAGCATAAATATCTTTTGATAGATTTGGTAATGTGTTTGTCATCTTATACAAATTCAGAGAATGAAGAATCAAAGATATATATAATTTTTCTTTTTCCATAATACTAACCAACTAATTAATCAATGATAATTAATATTCTTTGGCATCTCACCAAATCTGTATAATTGAGAATCATACAGGGTATAAATGGATGCATTTTTTTCCTCAACCCATTAGTATTTGGTTGGTTTCTTTAATATGTTACAAAAAGATTTTAAAATTGAGTTAATATTGTATATAAAAATGTTATTGGGAGATTAATGTTTTTATTCTTGACAATTATTGCAAACCACCGTTGGAATATTGGGAAGTATTATCATTCATAACTTTTACTATCAATAAAAAGTTCTCAACACAGTTTACTCAAATTCGTGAAGAAAATATCTTATGGCAGAAGTCATAAATTGAAATTATGGTGTCCCTTCATTACAGTACCCACAAATGATATATTGTACCAAGTGTGGAGAATACGCTTTGGGCAAAAACTTTTATTTCTGAAAAAAAAAACAAAGGACAATAATAACAATTTTTTAATGTTTATTTCAGCTTGGCTCAATCAAGACTTTTTTTAACCTCTTCCCCCAATGCTAACTTGGCCATAATTTTGGAGCATTTTCATGTAGTACCAAAATGATTCTTGCTGGTAGAGAAAACAAGAAAACCCTGAAAGATAAAAGCACTAAAGCCAGGCAGAAATTGGCCAAGAGTAAATTAAAGCTCAATTGGGAACATACTGTGAAGTTTCATAGGAATTGAGACAAAGTACAAAAAATAAGTGTTGCGAATCTTTCAACATGCAAAAATCATCCCTATCTTCTAATCTTAATTCCTTCGCGTAAAAAAGAAGCCAAACAGAAAATGATTACACATTATAGCCATAGCCCACTTCCTCTTTCAAAATTCCAACCAATCCCAATTATGTTCCTTTCCACATATAATAAGTTTAGATTGGGAAAACGGGAATTAGGAGTGGAGAATTTGGTGTCCCGTTCTTGATAAGATAGATGTACACTACTTCTCATGTAACAACTTCCCAGTATAGTTCAGAATTACTGGTATTTCTTCTTTTATTCTTCACTATACGTGTGTGTATATATATATATATATCAATCACAACTCTTCTAAAAGTGTCTGGTGAAGGGGGAGGGGAATGGAAAACGCTGCACTAAATTACTCAATAGCAGTTAATGAGGAAGTCATTGATGCTCTATGTTCTCGGGGTGGATAAGAACACTGCATGGGACTGTGGTCCCTGATCCTTTTAAAATATTACATCCCAATCTTCTAACACAGAACCACCAAAAAATAAAAAAAAAAAAAAAATTGCAGAATGGGGTCTTCCAGCATCGCCCCAAGTTGGACAAATCTAGAGAAAGGTAGAGAATATCAAAAACAACAGCCAAAAATTAACACAAGACTTAGGTTCCAACTACCAGACAATTTGCCTCATCATGCCAGTGTCACATGGAAACAAAAGACTTAGGTAGTTAAAAATATCAACAAAAATGAATCAAACAGCATATCCGATATTCTAACTTTTCTTATTTCCCCTTTGCCATTTCAATTTCCATTTAAAGGAAACTTTACTTGTGTATCTCTATGCTTATTTACTTGCTTTAACAATTTGAGAAAACCTCATGTTCAGAATACTCTGTATTGTCATCTATGTCAAACAATGTAACTTTCATCCCATTGGGAGGAGCTACTTATTATCTACAGTTATAGAGAAAAGGAAGAAACTCAACCATTACATTATTTACAAATGAGTAGATAGAAAAATAGGATGCAAAGCAAATTCGCTCCATCTGCAGGATAGAACATTTCCATGAAGAGGTATTGTTAGCAGTTAGTACCAAGAACCACCAGTTTATCATTTTCAGGTGCAAGTAGAAGAAAGAGCAAAACAGATGAACTCCAATTCTAAGTTATCCCTGCCATGAAATTATACAAGGGTACCATCTCTGTAATTGATTTTCATCATTCAGATTAGGTGGAGCAGCAAATGTATAACTGGAGAGATAACTCTCTGACATACCCTCCTCCCCCATCCTATTCTTGTGTGTGTGACTCAAATTGCAAAACTTGCACCAAAATGGACAAATTAGGAGCTGCCGTAGAAAACGTAAAATGTAGGCAAAGGAATACGAAAATAGAACAACAAGAACATATAGAAGAAATTCAGGAGAAAATCCTCCTTGTAGTTTTCTCTTGGGAATACAGGGCCTCAGCTGAGGAAGAAACATCTCCATTTAATTTAACATTTTCCCCTAATGCATCTTGCACCATATAAGATTGCCGATTGATGCACAACTGAAAGACTGCTATAGGATGAAAAAAGTTATGACCAAGATAAAAGGGGGCAGAAGGCTAATGAAAACATTGGGATGTGATTCCACCGCTCTCTGCCCTTCTAATCGCAGGTGTTCCACAAAAGAGAGGAAACAAGAAATCAATTTGTGGGCTAGGTAACTTGGCCACTAGAAAGAAAATAAGAGGAACACAAGTCGATATTGATATATAATACTGGAGAAATATATTCAAATTGCTAATGGACAAAGCATGTTTGTTCTCCCACAATGGTATTAAATAAAACAAGGGGAGGAAAAAAAATGGTAAACCAGTCAAAATTGGAGAAAGAACCTTTGGATAGAATCGTTCTACTTAGGTGTCCTTGTTACCTTTCAAACTTCTAACATTTCCCTTCACTATGCTGTGGAATAGGACTGATATACTGACATATCTTCCTTATTAACAGACACAAAACCCTTACCCCGCCCCCACCCCCCCTTTCCTCCTCTAGTACACAGAACTTGAGGAGGAAAAAGCAAGAGAAAATCTAAAACCTAGAGTAGGGTAACTGGGTAAGTAAAGAATAAAAGAAAGATGGATCTTGATTGATATATGCATGGAGGAGAAATATAATATTAACAGAGAACATTTATTCTCCCCTTAAGGATATTTAAATGTAATGAAGCCAGTGCAATTTACATGTCAAAAGGGGGGAAAATCACCTTTTGATAGCATTTATCCACTTAAATATCCACCTCAGGTGACCAATCAAACTTGTCATTCTTCTCCGGGTTTTGCTGTGAAATAGAGGAAAGGTAACGCTTGACATATTTCTGGTTGGTCTCAAAAATAAAACTCAATCCTCTTATCTACAAGGTGAAAATCATTCACAGATTAGAAGCAATACAGTATTTTGTAGTCCAATAAAATAACAAGACAACAATAATAATATCCAAAGGTAGAAGTCAAATATTTGATTTTAGTCTAACATGATTCTTATGGATTATGTTTAAAGAAATATGATTTAGTAGCCTATCCTCACTTAATTGTTTCAATCACAGCAGCACCCTACAATTTTTGGCTGATAAATTCCAAAGGTAATAGCTAAAAATATTAGAACGCTCTACATTCCAATCAAGATTCTTTAGTTTGAACTGAGGTTTAAAACCATTTGTTGGTCCCAAGGAATGGAGGAAGCTAGATTAGCCAGAATGATTCTGTTTCTTGCATATTGTAAACGTCAAAGAATACTTATTAAAGGAGTTGATTGATTTGCATGGAAGAGTCAGCAGAATCAGAAAAGAACTCAAGACATCATTCCATAAGGAAATAATATAATAGTTTCCTTGTGGATGAAATCAGTTTGAATGGTAATTTTAGATATTTTTCACCACAATCATTTGAATAATAAATAAAAGAAAATTCTACAAGCAATTCTGCTTTCAAACTTCAAGTTTTGGATAATGTAGAAAAATGAATATTAAGTGTTTCCTTACAGAGATGTAATCTGTAAATGAATAGCTCTTTAGAAAAGAAGTTCCACATTTTCCCCTTTTTCTCTCAATAATTAGAGAAGCTGACCTCAATATTCTATTTTAGCCTTGAGATGAGGAAAGTAGGAAATTAAAATAAATTAATTAAAAGAAACTTACCTCAATCAAACAACTCAGACCAAGACTGAGCCACCGCCCTGTAGTAACAGACTTGCCGTTCACTGAGATTAAACTCTTCCCCAGATTTTTCAAGTGAAAAGATCCATCCGCTTCCATTTTTATAATTGCCTAAGAAGATAAAGAGAGGAAAAAAGTCAAAAAGTAATGTAAAAGGTAAGAATAAGCCAAAAGTGATAAAAAGGAAGGAACATGATTCAGATCATATTACACGAATTCATTACTTAAAATTCTTATAAACATCAAAAACTGAGAAGAAATGTGATGATATGGCAGCTGAATTTTCAATATCAATAAATATTTAATGGATTTCCATTTATGTTTTCATTTGCTGGTGAACCAGTAAACTATTTCTTCGGCACCCAAAAAAACCATTTCCCTCATTGGACGTTTATATTTATGATACAGCACATCAAATGTCCGACAGAGAAATGAATTCATTCTGACTATTCTTACAAAGAAGAAACTTTCTGAAGTCATTATAGGGTTAAAGACACAGAAACTTCATGCTACTTTTTCCCTTTTCATTCACATTAAAATAGCTAAGGGTTCAAACTTGAAACATAGTATTTCCACCATCTTATAATGTATAAAGTAATGGAAAAATATTACCTGCCGTCTAGATATTTTATTGGCATGCCCTTCTTTCCTTAGATCAATATCAACATCAACATCATCAGTTGATCTTCCAAGTATAACCTGCAAATAAGAATCAACTGATTCAGGGAAGAAAACAAAGAGAATTCAACAATTTGGATCCAATGAAGCCAAAGATTCCTAACATCATTTTGTGTTCAATGGCATAATTTTCCATATAGTTAACTAACTACATGCACCCAATTAAAACAATTCTCCACAATAAAGTAGACATCACAAATGAGCGTCTGACTAAACAATTCCAAAACAACTGACTCATGCAGCAAAGTGAAGCAAAATTGTCAATTTTTATCTTTTCTTTGTCATATATATAGAGTAGCTGTCCATGCAGATGATTCAAGCCTTTAAATGTTCACAAAGAAATGGGCAGCCTGTCCTAGAAGTGCTCAACCAGTGATCAGGGATACAAAATAAATGAAGCACATGCTTCCAGTTCAATTTATCAAACGTGGAATCAATCTACAAGAAAACAAAACAGAAAAATAGCATTTCAGTTTATTGATTGATTTTCACCATGTGCAAAAACCAGAAACAATCAATATACCTCCGTCTTCCTCATATAATGCTTCAAATGGCGGCCATAGAAAATGGCAAAGGCACCTAAAGTGGTCATGGTTCTTTCCATATATGATTTGGCACACTGTTCCAACCTTATGATTGTCCTTCTAGTGTCCTCGTGCTGGTATTTGGATGCTGCAAATACCAACATAAGTTACTTGAAGAGCCACAAACAAGCACATAAAGAAACAAGCATGCAACATCATAAGCTTATCTAGATGGAGTTAATTGTTCTTGAACTTTCTTCAAGAGATATTATACAGTTAAAATTAGTAGGATGGCTAAAATGCAGTACATCTTAGTTTCAGAACTAAAAGTATGGCATATCATCAACGGCAACATTTGGATATTCCTCTTTCCCACTTCTTTCTTTTTGTACAGAGTTAGGGAGAGAAGAGGGAGCTTAGGTGACAAGGAATTCAAACAAAGATAAACATGAAATCTATCACAAGGAAAAGCATAAATCAGGTGAATTGTCTATGAGGATAAATTGATCATAAGCAAATTTAATCAGATACCTCGTTTGGTATTCCATGAGTCTGGATCATGTGGATCTAGGTCCATTTCAAGTATCTGACATGATAGCATAGAAACATAACTTAATTGTATAAACTATGGCTAAAAGGAGCATAAGATTTAGAAAGAAAAGTTCAACATCTACCATAGCTTCAACATCAGAAAAATAAGGCATGTCATCATCACTCTGAGATTCTTCTTCTTCTGATACTGAGGGGTTCATAATCATCTCTGGCAAACCCATCTTAGATGAACCTGCTTCTGTATTTTGTGGCTCCACAGATGCTGCAGGAGTTTCTCCAGTCTATATACAACAAAGAAACTCTTTTGAGATTTTTCTTTCCTTTTGTCATATGTTTGAGGAAGTACAAATAATAGCTAGAAAGTGATGGTTGAAATACCTTCAACTCAACCCTTGCAACATCCTCCTCAAACTCTCTAACAGCCAAAATACCAGAGTTTGCATGCAAAGGTCGTGGTTGACTTGAGTTTGGAAGAGCCTTGTTACTTTCTCCATGAAGTGGTATTGAGGAGTCTGAATCAGGTAGCTCAGATTTTACACCAAATCCCAAGAGAGAGTGAATTGGGTTTGCTTCAGCTAGAATATTTTGTCCACCTTTCTGCGACCAGCTGGATGATCTTACAAGATCTTTGCCTGTTGTCCTCAAGTTCACTTCTCCAATTTGGTTATGATTAGCTGCAGAAGATAGGTCCATGGAGTCTCCCATGATCGGTTGAGCTGCAGAACTTGCAAATGATGTAGAAGGATGGATAAGCAAAAATATATCATCATTGCAAGGAATGTCAGGGTCTTCAGTGTTCAATGTGCATAACATAGTGCCATCACTCAATGCATGAGAATCAGGATTTAACACCGATGTAGATGGCACCTCAACTTCTGGGTGATTATCAATCTGGTGATCCACATGAGCATATTGACTAACAGCTTCAGATGTCTCAATATCTGTAGACATCGGCTCTGCGAGACAAGTTTCCGAAACAAAAAGTATTTCAGGTTCTTGTTTGCTGCTGCAATCTTCCTGAACATCATTTGGAGAACTTAGCAGGAGTGAGTTAAGATTATCACAGTACGACTTATCTGAAGTGTCTTTCCCATCTTCATCTATCAAAAGATTGTCATCTTCATTTGAAAGGTTCAAAAGTGAATCTGATAAATCATCACAGTCTACCACATCTGACGAGTTGTTTATTCCAGGATCATTGTGCCTGACACCTAATAATGCTCCTGGAGGGATAACATTGTAGGCTAAAGAATCTTTGACTCGACCATTCCCACCATCGGTAAGTATCTTATTGGCATCCAGGGCTGCATCAGCTTGCTTCAGCAGCGAGGTTGCTGAAAAATCTTCAGCTGTTTCCCAGAGAGGCAGATTAGGCTGTGGGGATGGGAATCCAATCGTATGAAATGAAGAATTACCATTAGGTGAGCTCAGATGCTCACCCTGTCGTAGTCCATGAAAAACGCTTCCGGGGTTTTCCTTAGACGAGTCGAAGACAGATAATTGTTGCAAATGCCGTACGCGAGATTCAGCAACACTCGGGTGTTCATCCAAGTCACCTGAAGTACCTTCCATGAAACTAGATATTGCCCCTGGTTGCATAACTGTACCAAAAGAAGTTCTTCCACCTTGTTGTAGTGAAACAGAAAGATCTTCAGCAAATCCATCTTTCCTCAAGATTCCATTTGGATGCTTTTCTTCGACAGTATTTGCACATCCAGTAAGAAAGGCACTGCGGAGGATCTCTATTTCTGCATCCTGAAACTCAAGATTACCCTGGTAATCAGCTCCATGTCCACTACGGCCAGGAAGCCCAGGCTCATCCAGAAAATTAAGATCATTAGAGTTGAAGAAATCACTTCGGAATTTCTTCCGCATAGCATAATATTGTTTGCGGATGCTTCCAAGTTTCCTCTTTTGAAGAATCTCTTTGTTGCTTTTAATCTGATCAGATCTATTGAATTTGGTTAAAGGATTGAATCCAGATAGTTCAAGCTCATACATGCGAGCAGAAGCTTGGGCTGATATATCAGGATCATAGAGAAGGGAGTACCACCTATCCCGCAGCTCTTGAAAGGCATATCTGCGAGAGAACTGTACTGCTCCTTTAGCAAGTGCCTCCAAGGAAGCACCAGCCTGTCACAAGAGCAAAAGATATACGATAGAATAAGAGCCTAAGGACTGCAAGTCTCCAGACCAAGGAAGTGAAGCTAGTTATAAAGCCAAAAGAAGCACAAGGAAAATGCTGTTCCAAAAATGTTCTGAACTAAGAAAATTCGAGAATATGCTTTAATCAATCTCAGTTTCAATCATGCTAAATAGCACCATCAGAAATCATCTAAACTTACATTTTTCACAATTAATCAACTCTAGGGATAGTCAAAGAAGTATCATTTCTCTTGATCCTTTTGACAAAATATTCTACCTTGAAGAAAGAAGTAGCTGTTTCTACCATATTGCTACGGGAGAAAAATGTCTGATAATACCAAATCGTCATGTATAACACTGTCACCAAACATTTCTTAATTAACAGAGTAGTATAAGCTCGGTGATCTACTCAAAATTAGCTTCCCTTCCATCCAACTCTTATAATTAAGAAGCCAGAAATCACCATAGGAAAAAAACTAAGAATTTTAGGATCCGATTGAAAAGCTATCTCTATTCTGAACGAATACATGCTTACCAGCCACCACAATCAGAACCTTGGAACAACAATTCATTACTGAACAGCCCTAATCTGAAGACATCCAAATAACAATTCAATCACGGAAAAAACATTTCCACAATTTTCTCGTTTCCAAATTCCTAAAAATTACTCTCGATATTGATATATTAATTTCAAAATCTCAGCAATTAAAGACAAATCCAACTGAACAGTGAAAAAACTTCCAAAAACTGCAACAACAAATGGCAGGGGAAAAAAAAACAACGGCAACAGAAACAATCTAAATTTCCATCAAATTTGAACTACCTCAACCGCGTTTTTCAACAGGAGGTCATCTTCCGGAATCCATGCGACGGAGGTCGGAGCAGCAGTTGTCATCTCCACGTCCGGATACTCTTAAAACCCTAAATAAATCTCAAATAACTCATATAAACCAACTCATACACCTTCTAACTATGAACAGATGATAAACTCCAGGGAGCTTTTGGCTTCTCCGGTTGATGAATTTTTGAAATTTGAAGTTTGAAGCTCGGTTTTGACTGATAGCGAGATAAATTCAGTAGAGAGATTTTCCCACGACTGAACCGTATATTAACCAAGTAACGTCCGTTCCCCCAATTTTCCGTTTTCTTCTTACCTATAACTTTTTCATTTTTGTCTTTTTAAAAATCCAGGACCAAACGTCCCCAACCGTTGACATTCTATTTTATTCCCTTGAATACCATTCTCCATGCTCATTAATTAAATTATTTTCCCCAACAAATAAGTTTTTACTAAATTAAAATTTTAATTTTATGAACCTAAATATTCTAACTTTTAAACATATTTTAAATAAAAATACATGCATTGATGAGGAATTTAAATTTATAATTTTCTATAATCTAACATATATATATATATATATATTAAACTTTTATATAAAACATTGAGATTGTTTAATAATTTCTTTAAATACCATTCAAATTTTTTTTTTTTGCAATACTTCATTTATTTATTTTTACGGTTGTAAGATGCAAATAAACCTCAAAATCTTATATTTCTTCTTTCACATAAAAAATAAAAAATAAATAATATTACATAAAATCTATTCCGATATTAAAGAGACATTAAAAGTATTAAATAAACAAATATATATATTAATTTAAATTATAGATTATTATATTAAATGTCAAAATTTAAAAAATATATTAATTTTAATTCAAAATATTATAAAATAAATATTACTTTTTCCTTTACACTTCATTCTAATTTAAGTTTATATATATTCCTTAGAAGAAAAGAAAAAAAAATTATTGATCAATAATAATGATATGTTTTTTCATGATTCATGATTAATTCCCCTTTACAGAAAACAAACAAAATATTTGCAAATCTTAGGTAATACATATACATATTCATATTCATATATATATATATAATAAAATATAACAATTTCTTAATTATTAAGACAGAATTAATTATTTATAATATATATATATATTAAGGTTATATAAGTAGGGTAAATCAATCTGGCTACTTAATTAATTAACATTTCTTCCCATACAGTACAGGAACATATGTTTTTTAACAACCAGATAACTAATTACTAGTTATATATATATATATTTAGATTTCTCCGATCCATCTGGCGATTGAAGGTCAAGCTAGTCGGAGGCCGTGGTGGAGGTTGGGGTGGCGTGGCTGCAGGCTGAAAGCGTACAGATTAGAAGCCACTCCATCTACTAAAGCAACGGTGGAGTTGTAGCCGCCGCCGCCGCCGCCTCCTCCAGCATTATCCACAATTCCATACTTTGGATCTTCACATCTTGCTTCCTTCAGACCCCCAAAAAAAAAAAAATAAAATAAAATAAAATAAAAACTAGGTACAAATGACATCTATAATATATATATATATAAATAAATAAATATATTACCAAATCAAATAGGAGATTGCCGTGTCTCTCCTCCAGGTTCCTCACCTATAATATCATGTAAGATTTTTATTTGTTTTTCTAATTAAATAAACAAATATACATAAAAAATTAAAAGGATATTAAATTGGTTCAAACCTTCTTCCTGAAAGTATCAGTTTGAGTTTTGATCACGTGATACTGCACATAATTAATTAATTAATTTTTTTGTTAGTAAACATTTTCCATTAATTAATTAATAGTATGTAAGTAAGTAAATAAGTATGTATGTATAGTTTGAAGAAATGATTGCAGTGAGAGAGAAGAAGTATTATGCAGAAACAAAGTACAAACAAACCTAACCTTTCGCTCACGTATGAGAGTCAGAGAATCTATCATCTTCTCTTGTAGACCACAGAGCTGCTTTATGTCAAGATCATGCAAATCCTGCCCCATTCTTTGCCTGTTCCCAAAGAAAAAATTAAAAAAAAACTCCATTAACACATATTAATTACTAAATAACTAATATATATATATATATATACCGGATATCTCTCCTCAATCTATCGTTGATGTCTTTCAATCGCCTCAAATTTTCTTGCATTCTCTGCACATGAACCGTAACATGTTAATTAACAAACAAATAAAAAAGAAAAGAAAAAGGACACGATGTTTTAATCTGATACTTCTTTTATAATTAACAACAGATCGATGAAATCAATATATATATGTATGTATAGATAGACCACCTCGTAGTGCGTGTTCCATAGATCAACACCTACAGTAGCTTGATATTGATCAATAATTGTTTTGGTTCTGGCAGCAGTCAAGAAATAAGATATTATAGTTCCAATAAATATATATATATAAAACTAGGGTTTCTTTCTTTTTGGAGTTTTAACATGTTTTTTTTTTTTTGGGTTGAGAAGAATCAAGAAAAGTAAAAGAAAACCCAAAATGAAGAATCAAGATACGTACGTAGTAGAAGGGCTGGTGTACTCGTGGAACTTTTTGGTACCGGAGAGCATGATAAGTGAGACCTTAGCATCACAAAGAACACTGAGTTCGTGAGCTTTCTTGAAAATGCCATTTCTTCTCTTGGAATAAGTAACTTGACGATTGGTTGAGTTTTCTATTTTCTTGATCTCAATTCTTCCACGGCCCATATTTTCTCACCGGTGCACGGACGGACGGACGGATAAGCTGTAACAATAACAATATATATATGTATATATGTATATATATGTGGGGGAATTTTTGTGTGTGACACCGGTAGGGGGGGGGGGGAGAAAGGGGGAGGTAGTGAAAGAGAAGAAAAGGAATCGATTTTAAAAAGGAGTAGGGAAGATTGATGAGTTCAGAGGAGGTTACTAAATGGGGAAAGTGAACTTGAAAGTGGGATCGTCGTGCAGCTATAAGGGTTTTCCTAAGTTGTGAAAGTTATTTGTGTCTTTCTTTAATACCCCATAACGTGTGATGTTTGGTCCTTTTGATCGTGACAACACATTCGTAGTTCGAAATTACTCCAAAACCCCCTTTACTCTCTTCTCCATATATATTCCCCCCCACCCTCCTTACATTCCAAAACCATCAACCATTTACACTCCTTTTTTTTATTTTCTTCTAAACATTATAAAAATGCAACATTTTTCAAGACAAAACTTTAACTTTAAATTAATAAATTCAAATAGTCAAAATTCAAATATAAAATTATGTATATAATTATTTAAAATTTATAATCTAAAATTTCTTTTTAACAAAAAAATAAGTTAGATTCGAATGAAGATTAGTTTAAATGTGAATTAATTTAAAAATATTCTTTCACAGTTTAGGATATGACAATTTGTGTTCTTATAATTTATTAAAAATCTATTATATTTGTGAGTGTAATTTAGTTATTAGTAACATTACTTATAAATTTGAGAAGTCATAAATTTGAGAAGTTATGACTTCTGAATATGGTAGAGACAAATATACCGAATTTTAAACATAATATAAAATAATTGTAATTCATAAAAATTAAAAAAGATTATTTTTTTATTAAAAAAAATTTAAAAAAAGAAAGAAGAGAGTATGGGCCTTATGAATGTGTGGATCTTACATTTCTGTAGGTTACTTTTCTTTCCTTTTTCATGCCCAACATGTGCTTAATTTTTTGGTTGATGAAACCACTACGACAAGCAACTTATTTTTAATCTATTAATTTTATAGTATTATACAAAGTTGATAATTGTAAACTCTTGTTAAGAGTTAAAAGCTTGAAGTCAATAGAAATTAAATTAATTGAAATCATATTAAATTTAAGTAAAAATTAGAGTTATTTTTGTATTGTATATAACTCGAATCAAATTTAAATTAATTAAAATTTATACAATAAAATTTTGATAATTTTGAAAATTATATGATAAAAGAAAAAAAAAACTTATTTTCATTTTTTTCTCGACCACATAGTAAAGACATATAAAAATATACATGTGAAATATGACAAGAATGTCTAACTAACAATTTTCAATAACCTTCAATATCATGGACACATCAATAATAATATCAATTAATAATTATATGAACAAGGCATTAGTTAGCAGTATTATTGCTTATAATTTTAAAATATTATAAATTTTATTTATAATAGAAACATAAAACTTTTATTTATTTGTTTTTTAAAATAAACTTACATGGAAAAAAAATAAGATACTCATATTTTATAAATTTAAATATCTAAATATTAAAATAATATACTTAAACTTTTTATATTTTAGATTTTAAAATAATTGATATTCAAAAGGAGCCTAAATATTTATTTCTAAACATTTCATCAACGGAACAGTGAAGGCTAATTTGAACACGGAAATAAGTATTTAGGACAATTCAATAATATCCTTAAATGATAATACAAATTGTTGTCCAATTAAATTTTCTTCGTAACTGACCGGATTATTAATTATCACGTGCTAAATATTTAGTTAATTAAATGATTATGATTTCTCAAGTCAATCTTGAAAAAGGCCTCTTTCTAGATGTATATGTATATATATATATTTATATTTACATATTATTTTTTTATTTTCCAACAACTTATTATTCTTAATTTACCAATTTCTTTAGAAAATTTCTAAAATACTTTTATAAGATTTTAAAGTTACGATTATTACGTCTTCTTCAATTTAATTTACCATTTTAATTTTATCAGTAGTTGTCAGTTATTTTGACTGACAGTTTCATTCATTAAATCACTGAATTTTTTTCATTTAGTTTTGAAAGGAAATTCTCCGAATTTTGTGAAAAAATAAAGAAAAAGAAGAGTTGATCGTATAAAGTAAGTTAACGGTGACGTATGAACAGAAAAAAGGTGGGTTTGGTTCGTTGAGTTAAACCTATTTACGCTCGAATAGAAACGGGCTGTTCCATCGTTTCGTATTTCTTGAATAGTATTTATATTGAAGACTCTGTACGATTTTTTTGTAATTTGTTATCTGTAATTCGAGTTATTGGAATTTTGCTTGAGGAAATGGAACTACAGAGTAGAAATTTGGCGGAACTGAAACAGACTTTCAGAAATGGAAGAACGAGAGGGGTTGGTTGGAGAAAAGCCCAGCTCAGAGCTCTTTTGAAACTTCTGGAGGAAAAAGAAGATGAGATTTTTGAAGCCCTTCGAAAGGATCTTGGTAAACACCCTGTTGAAAGTTATCGTGATGAAGTAAGTTTTCAAAGAAACCTTTTCCTTTTTTTTTTTTTAATGTTAATGGTGGAAAAATTGTCTCCAAGATGTCATTTTTATTTTCCTTCGGATTCGGGATGTGTAGTAACATGTTTGAAAGCTGTAGTTTTTTAAAGAATTTGGTGTAAGGGCTGATGATTGGTTTGCTGATAATCAATTACTTACAGTAGTAACGATAAGTTATCTGTGAGGTAAGAGCTTCAATTTGATTGCTTCTAGGAAGGTATATTTATGATGCTGTTGTTACAGGTTGGTATTATAAAGAAATCAGCGAAAAATGCTTTGGAGAATGTGGAGAAATGGATGGCCCCCAAGGAGGTGAATTATCTGTAAATTTTTTACCAATTCTGATCCCATTTGTTAATGTTTTTCATTTTTATGTAAGCAAAATGGTTCTTAGAACTGGAGCAGTTTGAATGAATGAGAAGGGAAAAATCTGATTCTTGTTTATGTCTGTTCTTTACACACCTTCTTCTAATCTTTTCTTGATTTTTTTTGAAAGATTTCTTGATGAATGGGAATGTTTTGGTATACTACTTGAATTACCAGTTGAAAGCTATTTGTCTGATTCAAGTAGTGGTCAATCAGAGCAACTATTGATCTTTTTTGGTTCAAGTATGAGTTAGGTTATATGTATTCTACTCTGTTCTTCTTACAGTGCAGCATTTTGGGTTCAATTTCTTGATAACTTTTTCGAAGAGTATGTGTATTAGGCTTTGGTTTGAAAATGCTAATGGCAGAGTTTGGGCAGGGTCGATTGCCATGGGCATTTTTCCCTTCTAAAGCAGAAGTGTTACCTGAGCCACTTGGTTTGGTACTGATCATTGGTGCTTGGAACTTCCCTATCTGTAAGTTCAGTTACATATTGATCGAAATATTTCATTTCTTGTTGTTCTTCTTCGGTCAGGAATTAGTGTGTGCTGGTTTATATCTAAAAAACTCGATGTAATTTCCTTTTGATGGCACTTTCTTTTGTCATGCAGCACTGGTTTTGGACCCCTTGGTAGGAGCAATATCTGCAGGAAATGCTGCGGTCTTGAAACCATCAGAGCTGGCACCAGCAAGCTCTTCTTTTCTTGCTAATACCATTCCTCATTACTTGGATTCTGAGGCCATAAAAGTTGTTGAAGGTGGAGTAGATGCATCTGCACAACTGCTGCAGGAGAAATGGGACAAGATATTCTTCACAGGTATGTGTCGATTAGGATAATGCACAATAAAAGTGTCTGTGTGTGTGAGTAGGCATATCTGCCATGTATGCATACGTTTTATTTGTTCAGGGAGTACCAAGGTTGGGCGGATAGTCATGGCCGCTGCTGCAAAGCACTTAACACCAGTGACTCTAGAGCTGGGTGGGAAATCTCCAGCCATCCTTGATTCTCTTTCCCCTTCAGAGTTAGAGGTTCCTTATCCATCACCAACTAATATACGCATATATATATATATATATATATGTTTGAATAATTTACTTACGAATTGGAGCTCCGGAGAAGGTGAGATTCTTATATCCTGAAGCTGGATGTAAACCAAGTACCTTCTCCGGAGCTTGGTGGAATATGGCTAATATTTTTGATCCTATATTTTGGATATTTGGTTTTTAGTTGGCTGTGAAGAGAATAGTTGGTGGGAAATGGGGACCTTGCAGTGGGCAAGCCTGCATAGGAGTCGATTATCTTCTAGTAGAACAGAAGTTGGCTCCCGTTTTGGTATATATTTATGACATCTTCGTCGACTGAAGCTGTTCTACCTTCTAAACCTAACATCTTGACACTAACAAGTAGTGTGTTATTCAAACATTTTCAGGTCGAGTTGTTGAAGAAGTGTATCAAGAATTTCTTCGGCGATTCTCTACAAAATTTGAGAAACCTATGCAGGATTGTCAACAAGCACCATTTTGATAGAGTATGCAATCTTCTCAAGGACCCTGGTGTCTCTGCTTCCATTGTTTATGGTGGTTCCTTTGATGAAGAAAATCTGTGAGTTTCTTCTTCTTATATCAATCTAATCTCTCTAATGCTGAAAAAAAATTTTCTTATCTTTTACTTCTACAGGATGATTGAGCCAACAATCTTGTTGAATCCTCCTCTTGATGCTGAAATCATGACAGATGAAATATTTGGTCCATTGCTACCTATTATCACAGTAAGAAGAAAAAGATTATTTTGCTCTCTGAAACAAATAAAGTTTCGATTTTTTTGATTATTTTCAATCTTTTTCTGGTGCAGTTGAACAAGATTGAGGAGAGCATTGAATTTATAAACTCGGGACCGAAACCTCTTGCTCTTTATGCTTTCACAAAGAACAAAACATTGAAAGAAAGGATTTTACAGGAAACATCATCTGGGTGTGTCACATTCAATGATACCATGATTCAGGTAAATCTTAAACATTTGGTATATTTATTCATAATCACAATCTAATTTACACCCCCCCAAAAAAAAAATGCAGTTTTTATGCGATGTATTGCCATTTGGAGGCGTTGGTCCAAGTGGTTTAGGTCGGTACCATGGAAAGTACTCATTTGATACTTTCAGTCATGAAAAAGCAGTTCTGCATAGAAGCTTCTACTTTGAACTGGAACCCAGATATCCACCATGGAATGATTTTAAGCTGGAATTCATCCGACTGGTATACGCCACCGATTATCTGGGACTTCTCCTACTGATGACGGGATTGAGAAAGATAAGTTCATCTAAGAAAGAACTCTAGAAAAAATATACAATGACTGAAGCAATCTGCTCAATGAATGTACTTTGTTTATGTACTTTATAATGTATGTTAAAAGTTACAATCATGTTTGAGTTCTTGTAATTGGAGTTAAAATATATGATTTAAAAATTAAAATTTGCTAAAGATTCTTTTAAAACTAGTTTGATGACGTGAAAAATCCACTAATTAGTGGAGGGTAAAAGAAGTCAAAACGACAACGTCATGGGACAGAAGAGCCATCAATACAATTCTTATTTCTAGATGAACCAATAGGGTCAATGGAAACGGCATTTCCCTTGCAATTTCGCCGCTCCCTTTCTAACGAATCCTGGAGCGGCACTTCTTTAGCAGCCAAGTTTCGCCGTCTCCGGTCACCGGGAAATGTTCGAGAGCCGCCGATGAGATACCTGATCCAGAATCGAATCAACGCATATCCTTTAAAATTCAGGCAACCAGGAGTTTTATCCGCTGTTAATAGTCTTAAGAACAACACCATGGCCGATGAAGCTAACAAGAAGAATTCTTCATCGGTTGAATCCACGCTTAAAGCAGCAGAGGAGGTTGTTAAGCAGAAGGAATCTGAAATTTTAACCTCACGAAATATTCCTTCACCGCCGGAGAAGCCATTGCCCGGCGATTGCTGCGGCAGCGGATGCGTTCGATGCGTATGGGATGTGTATTACGAAGAACTCGAAGAGTATAACAAGCTTTATAAATCTAGTGCTGATTCTGCAAGAGCTCCTTCTTAGGATAGATCTCTATTGTTGGAAAATACTCTTCTGATTTTTTGGCAGATTATCGTCCTACCTTCTGGTTTGCTCCCTGTTCGAGATTACTAAAGAAATTTCTTCTTTTATTCCTATCCTATTGGCATCATTGATCTTTTATTGCTTTTTTCCTTTATCAATAAATGTTTTTGTTGGATGCATCTTTGTAGGTTGTTTATCTGAAAGTATTTACAACATCTTTGTTTAAAGAGTATTTTAATGTATTAACACATTATAAAAAATACATATATTTTTGTTGTAATTTTAAAAATGTAAAATATTATTGGATAGTAAAAACATATTTTTAATTTTTTCTAAAATAATAAATATTTTTTTAAAAATGACAAAGTAAAAAGAAATTATCAGATTCCTTTTTCCAATTCTTTTTCTCATACAAGAAAAGACACAAACCCGTCAATCAAATCAGAACCAAAAAAACGATTGGAGATACTCCAATCGATGCCGTTTACTGCTTGATTTTATTTTTATTAAAAGAAGTAATCCGAGAAGTTCATGTGATTCAGTTTTTCCCTTAGCTAGCCGGAAAAAGCAGTCAGCGGCGACGATGACAACCCAATGCCCTTGGAAGCTCCGCCCTCATCTTACTGCGGCGATGATTCTAATTTCGTTCTACTCTTTGATTAATTTCCCTCAAAGAGTCCTGGCTTCTAATTCTCCGTCAGCCTTCGTCCAAAGCGCCATCTACTCCAATAAGATTACTATATTCTCAAAATCCTATTGCCCGTAACTCTCTTCTCTTCGCTTATTTTTGGTGTGTATTTTTGGCTGAAATATGGTATACCTAATCAGAAATTGCTTTCTGCTTTTCAGTTTTTAATTATGAAATTCACAAGCAATTTTATTCAGGTTAACTTCTTTGTTTCTTTCATGGATGAAAAAATTGTTTATCACGTAGTGCCTGAGAATTCTGAAATGATTACCCCTGGAGTTTAATCACGATTTCAGAAAAATTTAATCTAAAAGTTATTAGGATTTGGAAAATGCAGAAATTGTGTTATGTAAATTAGCTAATTTATCTGGTATAGTGGCTAGTACTGAATAAGTGCTCAGAGTTTATTGGTTAATTTTGTTTTAGTATTGTTTTATTTTGCTTACTTGCTGTTGTTTATCCATGTTTACCAGAAAGCTCCATGTAGGCAGGTCGGTACATATAAATAAGATGTAAACTTTTTCCAAAAGATATTCTGTTAGGCATGTTGGAAACGAGAAACTCTTGGAAATCTTATGAAGCGTAATATATGATTGAGGAAAATATGGTTAGATCCTCGAACACGGTAGAGTTTTATGAACTCATGGCAGAATTTGAAAAGCATTATAATGAGCTTCAGAAAATACTTCTCTTCTTATTTTATTGATGTTTAAAAAATGGTAGGTGTTTTAAACATCTGGAATTTGGTATGTGAGTCCCATTTTGATGGTCTGATTGATGTATGTAGTGTTTGCAGTGTGATTGATTGAATATTCTTTATGGGCTAAATGCATTTTCAGTAAACTTGATGAGCGGCCTCATGTTAGGCGTTTTTAAACATCTGGAATTTGGTATGTGAGTCCTATTTTGAGGGTCTGATGTATGTTCTATTCACAATGTGATTGATCAGATATTCGTTATGCGCCAAACGCATTTTCAGTAAACTTAATGAGCAGCCTTATGTTGTGGAGCTTGATCTTCGAGGTATTTGTATCCAATTATAGCATACTCCTTTATCAGCCATCATTTAATGTTGTTTAGAGTAATTCTTTCTATTTCTTGATGTCTTGGAGGATTCTGATAGCTAAAGTTATCATTTATATGACCAGATGATGGATATCAAATTCAGAATATTCTTCTGGATTTGGTTGGCCGCCGGACAGTACCTCAAGTATTTGTAAACGGGAAGCATGTTGGTGGATGCGACGGTCAGCATTCCTACCCTTTCTATGTTTCTCTGTGAAAGAATAGGGATTCTAAACTTCCCACTCACCTTAAAATAACTTTACTTTTTATCTGACCTTGTGTTTATATTTTATTCAGATCTCCAGATTGCTGCTGAAAATGGTCAATTGCGTGACCTCCTGAGCAAAGGTTGATGAAAAGATAGGAGATTTGATACTAAATCTGTATATGATTTTTAAGAAACATAGCGTATAGTTGCAGGAATTGTGAGACTCAGAAAATGAGCTGGTCCTCATTTTGGCCGAGTATGTTTAGGTTGTTGGGCTGTTGACTAAAGTATCCTCATGAAATGGAGTTTCTGCTTCGAGTATTTCATTCTCGTCTTAATGACTTCTTTTGGAGAATATGTTTTTGTCTTCAGTTTTCATTTTTCCATGATGCGCATGTGATACTGCATTGTAATTCATCTCCAATCAACAAGTTTTCTTTTGAAAGAAAATGGCGGGTTAGTTTGCCCTTGATATGCTACAACTCTCACAGAATAGCGCAGATTTAGGACTTGGAAATCATATCAGAGGCAAAGGGAACCTCTCAGTTTCTTAATTTCAGCCACTCTATTGATCGAACTTAACCATTTTAGTTCAACTATTAAAAGACCAAACGACTCTCTACTCTCTTTCTGCTTATTACCTTATTCCTGTCTTTTTGCTCCTCCATTTAACAATTTGATAGTGACATGGGAAAAGAGAAATAACTTATGCATTAAAGAAGCTCGTAGTCTCTCACTTTTGCAGCTTTACTAAGCTCATCATAATGAGACACTCTGCAGCACTGTCAGAGGGTGAATACCAAAAATGGAGGTTGAGAAACACTATTTCATGCGCAAGCAGACAATTCAGAATCATGTATATTACTTTACCCTGACTACCTTTGTAAGATTATGGAACGACTGCTACATCTATTGTTCAGATTACCCTCTGGTAAAATATCTATAAAACTAACCCATATCACACACGCACACTCATGTTCCTGAATCTGCATTATCTCCTTAACTAAAACCAGGTGTCAGCTTCCCGACAATGGAGGGCATACAGCTAGTAGATATCTTCTGCATTGAGATCAGGAATAAGCTACATGGGTATCTGGGCGCCAATTGGTTTTCTGAGCACTAAGTATTCCTTCTTGGTTCTTGGAGAAGGTCAAATGCACCTCCCAATGCAGAGACTTCAACAAATTCTCAACTTCATCAATGGTGGTGGAATCATCTCGAACAATCAGTTTACCTCCAGGCCTCGTTACTCTGTCAACCTCTGCTAGCACTGGTACTAATTTGCACCTGTAAAGACCAAAATTTAATCAGTGGACACAGCCTGAGAAGAGAAGGTAAATACTCCTACAACTATCACCTCTTTTTTAGTCTTGAAAATAGATGATCAGCATGGAGGAGATCATATGTTCTGGGGTATGTGCTGAATGATTCACACCAATCATGATATATCCCGATGAGACCTCGTTCGTAAATGATAGGGAGTGTATCAGGAGAATCTACATTCACTACATTCATAACCCACACTTTGAGGTCTTTCAAAGCAGCAGCAAACCTGCAACAAGTATTTTTCTAGAATTAGCCTGTTGCAGCTCTGGTGAAAGTGGTTATTTATAGTTTTGATGCTTATTATTGTGATAGAATGTGGGAATGATACATACCCGCCATACACTGCTCTCATGTCCATGATGTTCCTCACGTCTGACCAGCTGATTCCCAGTCCACTAAGGTACGTTTTGCCCACTACATGCTTCCAGTGTTCGTAGTCTGCTGCAAAGTCTTCTGGAGCTGGCTTTCCATAAATTCCCATCTGGGATCTATTTAACCAGTATGGAGGTGTCTGAAGACGGCGAGGCCATTTGTCAGGCCACTCGGATCCTCTTACGTTTTCCTCTGTTGGGGCTCTATGCATACATGCTTGCAAAGGTACATACCTGAACATTTGATCTTTTCAGTTTGCTGTCAATAGAATAATGATAACTACAACTAGTGTCCTAAGTTTGATTCTCTCTTGATTCCAAAATAAAGTGTTACTATGCACTAGTCTTTAAGCTAGAAAGTTGAATGGAGTCTATACTATGATATTACCATGAGGCATTAGGATCATCATCAGTTTTACACATTGGGGGACTGTTCTGCTTCCTTTTCTCATAACATTCATTTGAGTCTGGTTTACGATAGATAGCAGCACCAATAGAATTTTTTTTATCCTTGTTGATTTTAACAAGCTCCCAACACATGGAAACTGTGAGCTTGGACATTTCTGAGGTTAAAAAAGAAAAAAAAAAAGGCAAAGTTAGAAAAGTGTTAGTCCGCTAGAATGAGCAAGAAGCATTAGATAGATTCCTACCATTCCATATTTCAACATCCTCTTCAAGCTTTTGGTAAACAGGAGTTGCTGACCAGACAAAGTAACCACCTGGTCGTAGCACACGGTTCAATTCCAGGAGTAGAGCACCACCTTTATCAGAATCCAAATCCACGATGAACGTGAGGAGTGAGCAACAATGTAAAGTCTTTGAACTAAACTCATACTAAATAGGGAAATAAGTTAAATTGTATGAGAATGAACCTTCTACATGCCAAGGGACTCTGCAGCGAGCACAGTGCACAAGATCAAAAACTCGACCGGGAAATGGCAACCTCTGAGTACCCATTACTGCAGATATTGCAGGTATTCCTCTTTCCAGGGCAAACTGGACTTGGGCTTCATGTTCATCTTTCGGTGCAAAGGACATTGCAAGAACATCTCTGTCAAATAGGTATCCTCCAAAGCTAGCAACTCCACAGCCTACATCCAAAACAACTCTTGTGTGCTTCCCCCATGCAATATCTGGAACTGTCTACAACAGTGATATGTTGCAAATAACATTTAGTACCAATAAACAGATTATCCTTAGGGCTTGGCTATCCAGCCATTGCAGTATTTAGATCAGCCTATATAAACATTCTTCATTATTGTAGTTAAAGCATGTTTAAGCAGCAGGATATTCTCCATTAAGGATATTAATCTTGCATAATATATTGTCAATTACTTGCTAGTTATTTTTATGAGATCACGAGTTTGCATAGTCTTACCTCCTTAATAAAATCAATATAATGCAATGCTCCTTTAATGAACTGTGTCCCACCACCAGGGAAGGTAAGGAATTCCCCAGTTAACTTTACCCAGTTCTGATGGCCCTTGACCTCTGCCAAGAGCTTGTTAGGTACATTGCTATACCATATCTACATTGTGCATGCAAATACAAATTGTTTAGTTAAAAACCATATCTTTCTCTGGTTGATTTTGATTTTTTTTTTTTTGAATTTGGAACAAAAATGAAGAGTACCTTCTTTCTGCTGTGAGGCCATTCTATTGGTTTCTTGTACCCCTCAGGCAGTTGAACAAGGCAAGATGGAGCCTCCTCAGGGCAGTGCCTTTCGCGATGCTCGTAATGCTTCCGACTTCTTAACTTTGATATTGCTTTCTCGTTATCCAAACAAGGTATGTAATCAGCACCAGCTGTGACATTACACAGCTGCCATTCATACCCATGCGTGCGTGTCTTTTTGTCTCGGCCACTTCGGACATTTCTTCTCTCCTTTTCATTCTCTGATTGGTCAGCTTGAGTTGCCCAAGAATTATTTGAATCTTTAGATTCTTTAGGTATACCTGAGTTATCTGCTGAATCAGTGAATGAATCTTTGACTTCAGGTTTTAATGCTTTTTCTTTCTGATCTCTATCTCCTTTTGCAACCTTCTGATTTTCGTCGTCGTTATCCATGGTTGCCTCCTGAGTTTCATTTTGTGACTGTTTTTCTGCTTGTTGCATTTGATCATCTTTCTGCTTATGATGCTGCTCTAATCGCTTCTGTTGGTCATCATCTGATATAACATGTTCTTTGTTTTCCTTGGGACCTTCCTCTCCGACCTGATCATTATCAGTTGTGCTCTGTTGGCTTTGGTTGCCTCCAGAATCTTCACCCTTAGTCTCTTCAACACCACTCTGCGGTGGATTTGTTCCTTGATCATCTCCAGAATCTTCACTTTTATTCTCTTTCTTTTCTTTCAATTCATGTTCTGGAATCTGTGTTCTTTCCTCAGATGCTTGTGCATCATCAACGTTTTTATCCTCTGTTCCCGTATCCTGTTCTCCTTGATCTTTACTTTCACCATTACCCTCCATTGATCCATCATCTTCTTGCCCCGTATCCTGCTCCTTCTTGTCACTATCTTCATCATTTGCAACTTCAGTGACTGTATCAGTCGAACTTGTCACCTCCCCTGAATCATTAGAAACTCCCGATGATAATGATGATGATTTATGATCATCCTGATTTGCTTCAGCTATGCCATCAACTTTTATGGCATCTTCAGGTAGATCACCTTGGCTGTCTGCATAAGCTGCAGGCTGGTTTGTCTTGGTGGTTGTAGGTTCAGGATCAGGGCTTTCACGCTCCCGTTCCTCGTCAGGAATGGAAGTGGTAGAAGCTGACCGGTTAATGGATTTTGGAGGAGCAACTTTATCAGATGATAGCATCCATACTCCAAGAACACATAAAGATACAAAAATGATTGTGGTCAGAGTTGATGAATAGCCCGAAGAAGATGACCTTTTGCTGGTCCGGGACTTCACTACTGGCATGGTGGCTGATGAGGTATTATGAATTACAGTGCTAGTGCACAAAAGTTCAAGAGAATGCGAATGAGAGAATGCGAATGAGAGAATGAGAGATCTTCAAAATAGGGATATATTTATATGGGATTTGTGGTGGAAAGACATGTAATCGTAAACAATGAGAATTAAAAAGAGGAACATTTTGCGTTCAAAGATCCAAAAGAGTAGGATATGGAAAAAACTGTTACATCTTCTTCTTACCATTTCAGTCTTCAAATTTTGCATTCTTTACCAACTCTCAGAGACAAATATAATGGGCTTTTCTTAATACAGATAGAAAAAATAAATAAAGCCCAAAAAAAGAAAAGGAAAATGGGCCAGAGTTTTTTCGGAAACTGAAAGAAAAAAAGGTGGGGACAACGGCAATCATCACGGCGGAGGAAGATTATTATGCTTTTAGAAGATCTCAAACGCTGTCGCTTTAGGAGGTAACAAGAAACAAAAAGGAAAATAAATATTATTTTTTCACATTCTTTAGGTGTTTGTCTAATCTAAAATTCTTAATTCTCAATTATAATATATACGTCTATTCAATCTTTTCTCCCCCTCCAAACTCTTTTTTTTTTTTTTTTTCAATTTGTAAATTATTTTATTAATTATTATTGAGTCGAAAAATAAAATTAATTAAGTAATATAGAGAATAAACTGAAGTAACTAAAAGCCACAAGCAGAGGAACTTTGTCTGCTCCAAACCTCTTCCAATCACAATCAATCCAAGAGAATATAGTCTGGATTCTTTCCTCCTTTTTAATTAACTTTTTTTTTTTTTTGTTTCATCATTCCTTATTATGATCACCCCTATATAAAAGTTTTGAATTCCAACATGGGGTATCAAAGAATAGGTGTGTATTTGCTGCACAAGTGGTTTAATCATGATCATCATCAAATAAATGTAATATGTAATTATATATATATATATATATATATACATATATGTATGTATGTAATAAACTGGGAATCAATACAGTAAGAGGGAGAAAGGAGGAGACTGAGGAACAGTACTAGCAATCAAATGTTTTTTTATTAAAGTAAAAAGTGAGAAAAAAAAAAAAAAAAAAACTGCAAGGAGAATGAATGCTAATATATATATATAAAGGGCGGTTGATGTGGCGTTTGAAGTACTAGTGAGACAATGTTTATGGGCGGTGCATCGCTTTCCCCAGCACCATTTGAAGGGAAAATGTGGCGTTTTCTGGGATTATTGATTATGTTGTGTATTTGTTTATTTTTTAGCTTTTTGTCTTGTCAAAAGAAAAACTTCCTGCTAATGATGTTATAACTGCAGTTTATCCATAAAAAGTAAGTTTTATCTCTAAAGCATATCACCAGATTTAATGGTAGTTTTTGAGTTCAACTCATAATTTCTTTTTAAATGTGACAATTTCTTGAAAAAGAAAAATGAAGGTAGTGCTGCCAAACTAATTAAATGTTTAAACTATGTGTGTGTGTGTGTGTGGTCTTGTTGAGGAAGCCTATAATATTCCCCATTCCTGCAATGGTTACATTGCACTGATGGACTGAGAATTATCCTCCTTTTGGGATAGTGAATGGCATTGTCAATAAAATTAGGTTCAAAAGCTGGGATTTGATTCTTAGCCACAGATTAGCACCATTAAATTTAAATGAATTGAGAAATAGAATATCAGTAACTCTATAATTTTATTAAAAAAAAGAAAGAAAAAAAAGGATTGGATAATAGTCAACAAGGCCAGGAAGGAAGGAACAAACACAGGGCTCGAGGAATGACAGACTTTCCAGCAGGCAAACAAAGCAAAATGAGTAAATGAGTAAGCAGAAGAAGAAGTAAGAAGTAAGAAAGGTACTCTACTCTCTCCTCTAATTATTGGGACTTGCAAATTACTCACTTTCACAGTAGTACTCCCCATTCCACCCCCCATTAAAAGGGTTTTTCTTTCAAGAACCCAACAGAAATAAAAAGAAAAAACTTCCCCTTTTTCTTTTTCCTGTGTTTTTGTTTTCAAAGATCAATCATGTACTATTTCATATCCAAAGATTTGTAAATGGGTTCACGAAAGTTGGAAACTTTATTTGGTCATGGGTGTGGAAAATTTTAAATATGTATGGGAAGGAAAGTCAAAATGAATTCATGGAGAAAAAAATAAATAAAGGAAATTGGGGTTGTCCTAATAAAATTAGATTGGTTTCTTCTTAATTGGATCCTTGAAACTGGGTTGTCTACAGCAGCCGAAACACTAAATTAGTCAACTAGAATCTTGACAAATTGACAGCATCTTCTGGCTGCTGCCTGCCTGCAATATATATATATTTATATATATGGAAAATATTGAATCCATCCCTTGTTAATTTTTCTAACGTGCAAAAACAATTAATTTCATTTCCCACCACCCGCACCTATATTCATGTATATTGATTTTAAAATAAAAGAAGAAAAGAAAAAAAGAAAAAAGAAAAAGAAAAAAAAAAAGGAATTAATTTGAGGAAGGAAGCCGGGGAGGAGCTAGACAGAAAGTGAAAGGAATGGAAAGAGAAAGAATGCAAGTGCGCAGCTTTAGGCTTTAGTTAGTCAAATATGTTATAAATACCTCAGTTGACAAACTTATAACTGCTTTACTTCATCCGATTCCCAGATTTATATATATACATACATATATAGAATCAACATCCCTACCTACCAAAAATACATATCCAATACAAAAGAAAAAATAAAATCCCAAAAAGAATACCTTTGAAATTGAATTCAAGATTTCAAGAAAGCTGGAAACAGAAACGGGGTCAGATCGATGTAATAGCACATAGTCAAGACCCTTTTTTTTTTTTTCCTTGTATAGTTTTGAAACAAACAAAGACTTGAGCTTTTACAAATTAGGATGGTCCCTTGAAATATATATACATATACACACACACACATATATATATATATTGTTGAACTTCACAATGTACGTACACTCAGTTTCTTCAATATATTGTTTGAAAGAGACAAAAAAAATTTCAAACAAAATTCTAAGTCACATTCAACTTCCAGTGGAGATTCATGTAAGAAAAACTTAAAGTCTCCAGCGACTCAAGAAAAGAAAACAAATTGAAGAACATGATTTTTTGGTCACTGAAAATATATGGTGATCAAACAGTCACTCACACTAGTATGGAATTGATGCAAAAAGTGTCTGCTTTATTAATTGTCCTCCAAGGAAAAAAAACCCTAAGCTACCTACATGATCTTATTTTATATATACACATATTATTTCCTTTAATTTTTTTCCTCTATTTTTTTCATGTTAATATATATATATATATTTATTTATTTTTATTTAATTAACAAAATCATGTTGGTTGTCATGATTAGTAATCTTTTTTAAGAAAGTCAAATGAATGAATTTGATCTTATATATACGTAAAGAAAACAAGTTCTTTCTTCTTTTATCCCATAGAATCGTATGAGATGAAAGTCTCATGCATGATTTTGAAAGAAAGAAAGAAAGAGAAGTGAAGAATCCTCTTTTCAACTCTGACTCTCCCACTGAGTTGTGGTTGAAAAGAGGTAAAAAATGGAACCAAGATATGGGCAAATCAAGAAAATTGGATATAACTATATAATAAGCATTATAAGTTTGGTGCATCGTGTGTGTGTGTATATATATATATACAGAAAAAACGTATCAATATTTGTTTTGAACATTATGAAAGATTTGACATTGATAATTTTTCGAACAAAATTTGAATTAGTAAAAAGTAATGAGTTTGAAAATTAAATAATTTTTAAAAAATAAAATAAAAACGTAGTACAAAGAGTAGGCAGGAGGAGACTAATCATGTGGGTTCATTTTAATGAGCAAGTAGTGGTTGGGAAGGCTACTCAAACTATATTGCCATCACTCTTTTCAACCCTAATTTTTTCCTTCTTAACGTCTTAATAAAGATTTCGCCACCAATTTCCTAACATTATTGATTTTTAATCCACCTTATTAAAACTAAATCTAATTCAATTTTTTTCCTTTTTTTTTATTTCATTAGCAACCGAATTATTTATTACCCACCCTTAAAAAAATTTCTTAAAGTAAAACAATATAACAATTTAATTAATTCAGAATATTAACCCGCAATTTATAAAGACGTTTAATTCTTTTTCCTGTATTTGGTTAAAATACGTGTGTATATATTTATATACGTGAATGGTTCAAAAATAGACCTCATTTATTCTTATAAAGATGTCTGCATATTTATCAAAAACAAAATAATAATAATATTAAATAAAGATGTCTGCATTGTACGAGAAAAATATATAAAAAATAAAAAATAAACATTAAGTTGACAAAGACACATTCCAAGGACGATATCCTACGAGTTTGACCTACCCAAATATTATATATATATATATATTGGAAACGAAGAAAATAAAAAAAAACAAACTAATTTTGATTTAATTGTCAATAGATTAATTGATTCCTTTTTATTAATACAAACCCCATTTATTATAAACTCCTTTTTTTTTAATATATAATTTATGTATTGTCAAAGCTAGTATTAAATTTACACAAATACTTAAATTATACGAAATATAATTATGACTAAAATTTATTTTTTGAGTTATAAAAGTCAAAAATGTATACCTAATGTATTTTAAAAAATCGATTTGTATTTAATTGAGATAAGAAAAAAAAATTAAGGAAGATATATATATATATATTTAAATATAGAAAATTAGTAAAATAAGAAAAATTGTACAAATAAATTAGAGATAATAATTAAAATTAAATGTACGAATCAATTTAACTCAGCCTCCACCTAAAATGCGTAGGGGATTCTTAGGATTTGGCGGTCATCAACTCGTAGCACCCTCTCTCTCTCTCTCTCTCTCTAATGTGCCACGTGTATAAGTATATATATATACGTATGTATAATATTAAAAAATTGGAACTCTAAATCAATTAAGCTGTTAATATTTTTGGAGAAATAAATCTTTAAGATTGTGGATAACAATAATTATTTCCTTCTAGAATCACAATCAAGATAATAATAAATAAACAAATAGAACAATATTCACAAGATTTTGTTCTGGAATCTTTCATGCAAAAATGTTCTGATTTATATATGTATGTATTGTGTTTTTGTTTGAAAAATTTGGTGCTAGATTTGTATATTTATTTGCATGCACTTACTTGTGTGAGTGTGCAGCAAGTGGGGAATTTTAAATTATTATTATTATTATTAATAATAGAGAATGAAGAATTGAAAGAAAGGTGGGCCAGTATTGAAGAAAAAATGTACGGAGGGGACGACGGCGATCCCTATTTAAAGGTCGCAATCGCCGGGATCACAGGCCGGCGGATCTCCGTATTCGTATTAATCAGCGTAGTAATAATTTCGATAATAAGACACTAACTTTAAAAAATGACCAATTTGCCACTCTAATTAGTCAACTCTTCCCCGATTCACAGGTCAAGGTTCAATTAATCTCTCCACCCCCTATTTCTTTATTCATTATTCATCTATATCTATATATAAATATTCTTCAAATTTCTATTTAATAATTACAATAATATTTATATTTATTTACAAATATTATTATTATTATTATATAATGCTACCAATAAAAAATAAAAAAATGGTCCCCACTAGAAATTCACTCATCAGTCCACCGCCACTTAATCTAGACTTTAATACATCTAGACACTAAAATAATTATGTCATTTTTTTTTTGAAAAAAAAAATTTAATTTTGATTGCATCAAAATATTTGTTAAAGAAAAGGGTTAAATTTGGGTGTATTATAGATAATTAAGGTTAGGGAACAGAAAAAAAAAAAGTAAGCACCAATGGGAATTAAGAAATGGAAATTAAGGGATTGGTGGAAATGGGAATAAAATTCTATTGAGGGATTGGTTGGTTAGATAATTGTATGCTAAAATAATAAATAAATAAATAAATAAATAAAGAAAAAAAAAAAAGGGGGAAAAGAGGAATGATTTTCACAACAAATATTAGTAGTAGTACAAAGAAAAGATAGAGACATAAAGCAGCGTGTTTTTCGGTACAGAGCACGAGGGGGGCAAAAGCTGTCTGTCTGACACGTGGTTGATAGGAAAACCGTTAGATTAGAATTAAAAAACATCCTCCGCCATTGATTAATAATAAAACAAACAACAACAGCTGATGAATATGATGATGATGGAAGGAAGAAGAAACAGATTAATCTCTCTTATTAGTAGCAGCTAACCCCCCCAAAACAAAAACAAAAACAAAAACATAAAACTACCCATCCAAGAAAAGTGAGCTTAAATAGAAAAAAACTCCCTTCCCCGCTTCCAAAAAAAAAAAGAAAAAGAAAAAGAAATGCTGATTATATTACTCTGAAGAGAGGAGATGATTACAGTTGAGAAAATCTTGTGAAAAAGAAAGAAAGAAAGGATTTTTGGGAGTTGCAGAGAAAGAGAGAGATTATATGTTAAAATAGGTGGTGGTAGTTGACAGAGCGGAGAAGAAGAAGAGAGGAAAGAAAGTTTGTTGCTTTTTTCGTGAGATGACGGCGTGGACAGAGCTGCGGCTTCTGCTTCTGCTTCTGCTTCTGCTGCTGTTGTAAATAAATTCTTTGGCATTTCTTTTCTTTTTTTCTTTTCTTTTTTTTTTTTTTTTGATTTGCTTTTTAATGCTCACCACAACAACAGAGCCACAGAATTGAAGGAAGATGGGGGGGTTTTGATTAAAAATCTCTTTGGAACCAAAAGTCTTGCTTTGCTTGTCTGTCCCAGAAATCGAAAAGCTGCAATAAAACCCCAGGAGGGAAGGGAAGGGAAGGGAAGGGAAGGGAAGGAGGAATCCAACATACACCATACTTAAAAAAAACACAATTCGCTGCTCAATACCAAATTAACACAACAGAAAACAGAGAAATTTGTTATCTTTTTTCTTCTTCTTCTTTTCTTTTTCTTGTTCTTGTTATTATTATTATTATTATTATTTTATCTTTATTTAGGAGGTTATAGGGTGCAGAGTCTGTGGGTAGTTCTAGTTTCTAGTTTGTACTACTACTATTACTAATTACTCCTCTTTTGTTTTTGCTTCATTCATATTCATTCAGAGCAAAAACAAAAACCAAAATAAGAAAAGAGAGAAGAAAGCGGGGTTAGTAGTTATTAGTCGTAGTAGTAGTAGAAGTAGAAGTAGGTCTTTGTTGCAATAATAATAAAAAATAATAACGCACTCATTTCACAGAAAACCCAAATTCTCTCTGACCTAAATCAAGAAACCAACCAAAACACACAGAGAGAGTATAGTTAGTAGAAGCTAAGATAGGAGCAAAATTGAGGGCGTAGTAGTACCCATATCCTTATTGGGTCGTCGTAATCACGGCAGTATAGGCTTTCTGCTATGGATTGTCGGCCACAATTGAGGTCTGTTAGAGTTTTAAAGAATCAACAATGGCTGGTTTCTTTTCTCTAGGTGGTGCTAGTAGTAGTAGTAGATCAGCTTCAGCCTCAGCTTCAGCCGCAGCTAATACCAGCACCGACCAAGATCAACAACAACAACACGCCGTTGTTCATCCTCCGACAGAGATCAGCCCAGAACATTGGTTCTTGTACAGAAACGAAGACAATATTAATCCTCCGTACAAGGGCTTCGAATTATGGCAATACCATCACCACCACCACCTTCACCAGCAGCGCCACCACAATCCACTTCAAGATCTTTATCCAGGAATAGACGTGGTCGGCTCCACCAGCCGACTAAACAACAACAACAACAACAACATATCTGAGGAGCCAACTTCTACTACCAGGTCAGCAGCAGCAGCAGCAGCTACCTTTGTAATGATGAGAAGCAGCAGCAGTACAGGTGGCGGCATAGGAGGAGGAGTTAGCTGCCAAGATTGTGGAAACCAAGCCAAGAAAGACTGCGCACACATGAGATGTAGAACTTGTTGCAAGAGCCGGGGATTCCAGTGCGCCACTCACGTGAAAAGCACGTGGGTTCCCGCTGCTAAAAGAAGAGAAAGACAACAACAATTAGCTAATTTACAACAACAAGAACAACAACAAAATCAACACCTCCACCTTCTTCATAGTAGAGATACCAAAAGACACAGAGAAAATCCAACTTCTTCTTCTTTAGTCTGCACTCGCTTACCCTCCTCCACCACCTCAGGTACTACTACTACTACTATATGTATATATATATGTATGCAAGCACAGAAAAACACAATCTTTATAAAAGAATTTCTGTAGAAATCCAAGAAAGAAAGAAAGCATTTTGATTTTACTATTCCTCTCCCTTCCTTCTTCTCGTGGTTACCAAAAAAATAAAACAACACAACGTTTTGCGTGTGATAAAATCGACTTCTTTCTTTTCTTTTCTTCCATAGTAAACAAAAACAAATAAAAAAGATTTTTTTTTTTTGTTTTACCCCTTCTTAATACTGTTTCTTGGTCTGTCTGACAAAAGATCGACTGAGAAAATGCTATTCCTCTCTCTCTCTTCGTGTCACTGAGTGTGTGTGTGTCTCTCTCTCTCTCTCTCTCTCTCTGCACATGACTGTCTTTATGCTTGTTCTTTTTCAATGATCAAATCTATACAAACAAACACTTTGAAGATTTAAAAAAAATAAATAAATAAAAAGAAAAAATAAAAATTTCGGCATTTTGCATTTCATGTAATAATACTATATAATGATATACAAAAACGTGGACCCTTATTGTTTTTTTGGTTTCTAGGGTTAGAAGTGGGAAATTTTCCAGCAGAATTGAGTTCGGCGGCAGTATTTAGATGCGTGCGAGTGAGTTCAATTGACGATACGGAAGATCAGTATGCGTATCAGACAGCTGTCAACATAGGTGGACATGTTTTCAAAGGAATTCTATACGATCAAGGTCCTGAGAATCAGTACATGGCTACGGATCAAAGTTCATCCGGTGGCGGAAGTGGAAGCACCACCGGTGTTCATCAGCTTAATCTCGTTACTGGCGGCGGCTCTTCTTCTGCTGCCGCTGCCACGTCTGCTGCTACTGCTGCTGCTGTGACCGGTCCTTTTGACCCTAATTCTATGTATCCAGCTACACTCAACCCTTTCATGGCTGGTACGCAATTCTTCCCACCCCCACGTTCTTGATTCCGACCCCAAGACACTCACAAACACACACACTTCTTTCTCTCTCTCTATCTCTAAATCAACCTTGTTGACTTTCTTGGCCGTGTTATAGTAGAATTTTACTGTTTGTAGAACATTTTACAATGGTTTAGTTCAAAAAACTAATTTAAGCAAAATATTGAGGACAAAAAGAGGAGGAAATGAATGAATGATGTTTTTGTTCTTAATTTAGTTCAAATCTCGATGCAAAGTTTGAATCTTTTTCTCTCTACCAAATTATATATATATTACTTATTATAAAGTTGTGAATTTTTTTTTTTTTTTTTGGCTCTTCTTGGTTGAATTTTTCATTGCACTTTCTGGTCTGTTTTGAACTTCCAAGTTGCACTTTTTTTTTTCTTCCCCCGTTTACGCGTAAGTTTGCCTCTTTCAAGTCGTTGCTTCTTGGTTTGGACAATCTGCACATTTATAAGAAACATCTTTTCTTTCACCCCCCACATTCAATATGTGAGTCCAGCCATGCAAGAATATTCATATTTTGTTTTTCTTTGAAAGATGACATATTTCTTTCTTTCTTTCTCCTGTCTCTCACTTAGTTCATTTGGGAGAGATAGAGAGAGAAAGAGTACACATTTGTCAATGTTCTTTTGCAATTTTCTTTCTGCAACAAATTATACACGTTTTGATGTGACTTATTGAAATGCTGCTTTCCATCTGGTAATATAGTTAATGCACCTGCAAATGCACTTCAAAGGAAATTAATGTGAGAGTTACACCATTATACCATTCGTCTTAGCTTTCATTAGTACATGCAGTTTTGGCATCCCCAAATTTAAGTGAAAGATTGTGTCTTTTTTTTCTTTTCTTTCTTTTACTATTTAACTGAACATATGCACGTTATGATTCATATGTCTCTGACTTTTCTACAGTCTGCTTATTCAATTAGTCACATCCCAACCAATGTTCATCTATTTCTGTAATTATATGAATCTCTGTTACTTGGCTTTATTTTATGTAATTTTCTTGCAGTGAATCTTCCCTCCATTCATGCAAATTACTTAGAATTTTTATTGCATGCATTAGAAGTAATCATCAAGTGTGTTATTATTACATCAATGTTAAGTTTATTTGTAGTGGGAGTGGAACGCTTGAGAATTCTGTCCAAGATTAGATCTTTATGAATATTAGCCTGGAAGAAATTTTATGCAGAGAAGATAATCATAATAATAAATGTAAGATTGAGTGGGAAATTTTATTTTATTTTATTTTTTGTTTCTAACAGTCTTTTGAATGTATGATTAAGAGGGGAAATGTGATATGGATAAAGGAATTCATAACAGTATTTCTTTCAAAGACAAAATACAAAAAAAAAAAAAAAAAACAGTTCATCATTGTATGATAAGATAGGGTGTCGTACTTTTTCAATCATGTAGAGACGAGAAATCTTGAAATTTCAGTATTTGCCCTTCTTCTTCTACTGTTTTCTGCCTATCCCACACTGTATAATTCATGCACATGAAACAAACATCCAAGGAGATGGAAGGAAAATAATAAATTATATGGTGGGGACTATATATGTATATATATATATATATATATATATATATATATTCTCTCTATATAAGTTCTTGGAAAGATATCAGAAAGTCATAATTTACCAACCTACTGTTGGCTGAGAATTGAAAGCTTTCACTTGTATGTGCCTTCATGATTGGTGATATCCAGAAAGTTGAAAATCTGGATCCAATTGTTCCAAGTACATGTGTGGTTTTAAATTATATACCCAATTTTTTTCTTTTCTTTATTATTATTTTTTTGCTCAGTAATGAACTTTCTTATAGAGTTTTGCCAAAAATAGAATATTTTCTCATGAGTGCTATCAAATATTCTCATGCTTTAATTAGCACTAATAGTACTGTATACATTCTGAAGCTTTGTTAGTTAGTCACAGAATTTAGTTGATAGAAACCCTTTTGAGATTTAGAGATATATATTTCTATACATCCAATGGAATTCAATTCATTGCTTTTCCATTATAAGTAAGACGATTATTATTTTTATTATTATTATTGGTTTGATATATAATTGAGAATATGGAGACCTATAGCTACCTTATATATATATTGTGAATTATATAGATTTAAGTAATCATATTATTGTCATTATCATTAATTGCTATATATCTAATATGAATAGAAAAGAATTTGAACTCTTTCAAGTTAGAAAACATTCTGATGTTCTTTGAAGAACACTAAATTTAGCATTGAAGGCTGTGAGAGCTTCATGTTTTTCTTCCTGTGTTTTACTATGTCTATGAGGATAATGTATGTGTGTGTATATATATATATATATTAATGGTGCATATATAGTCAAGTTTAAAATACTTGGACACGCATATATATAAGAATTAAATGATTATAAAAGCTCACCAACACACCTGTTTTCATAATTATGCCTTCTCCCTCTTTATATATATAATATATATATACATACATGTGATAGATCAAATTGCATTTGGACTTTATATGATCTTAGCATATTATTTAGTAATAAATGTGTATGTGAAGTAGATGTTCCTACCACTTTAGTTATTCTTTGCAGGGTAATGTTTTTAAAAGTTTTTTGCAAAAAAAAAAAAAAAAAAGGAAAAGAAAAAAAATCCTTAATCCTAATTAACCTTTTTTTCCTTTTTGTATGGAGTACCCTTAGGGTGGGGGTGGGGATAGGGTTAGTTTAAATGCTTCTTTCTTGGTATTGTGTTATGGTGAGAAAGTTTCTTTCTTGGACCTCTATGGATATTGCTTGTATGAGAGAAATGGTCAATTGGGGGGAAGAAAACTATGGACAGAAAGAGATGATGATGATGGAACAGCCATGCATCATCATGCATGCTTCATACATATATATGTGCATCATGGACAGATGATCTTGATTTTGTTTTAAGACATAAAAGAGCTAGTAAATAGTATTATTTTCTTTCACAATGAACAATGTTGTCTCCTTCTTCTTCGTGGAGAAGTGATCCCACCAACCTCTGTGTTTCTATGTGTTTTTTATTTTGTTTATCTTGGAGGCATTGATTTGGAGATCATGGGATGAAAAATTATTAATTTTTCTTGAATTTTTATAAAGTTCTTATCTTTTCTATCTATCTCTCCTTGCCATTCATCATTTTACTACTTTTCTCTATACTGTCAAGAAAATCCCACTTTTGCTTGCTCTCCACACTTTTCTCACTCATCAAAAAAATTTCTTGTATAAAAAAGAGAGTAAAGTTGAATACTTTCGGATGTTTCTAATATCATCCAATCTCCCGATATAGTATTTCGGATACCAATACATGCACACGTAAACAACCTAACATTTGATGATTTCTTCCTTGAGAATCATATATATACTTTCTCTAATCTGTGGCTTACATTTGTTCATATCATATCCACCATGGCTTTTCCTTAACAGATTGGCCTCTCTTTTTCTTTTTCCATGCTTTTTAAAGAAAACATGTTATATGGAAGGTTGTATAGAAAATCTTGGCTATGAAAAAAAAAAGAAAAGGTGAAGAATGACCATATGAAACATACAGCCGAAAGAAAGATGATGATATGGGCAATCAAATTTTATTTTATAACCTTTTCCCGAAGCTGACACTGCTGGAACAGTTACTTTACCAATACTAAGTTACTAATATTAGTGAATTTTTTCCCGAATTTCATGGATTTTTTTGAAAAAAAAAAAATGTTTTTGCACTTTCCACGAATTCAAGATTTCTGTTGATTTCCTCGAGCAACAAAAAAGCCGATCCCATATCCGTACTGTAAATGTCTACATATGTACCACCACCCACTTTAAATTCATTCTCTCCATTATTTTCACTATTCCAAATTCTCAATTTTTATACATATCCAACGTAGTAGAATCGTGTATACAGAGAAGGGTTTATATGTGGAGTATTTGTAGTTTTTTTTAACAAAATTACAACTAAAAAAAGGTTGTATATACATACATACATATATATATAATATATATAATATATATATATATAAAACAAGATGGTCTGAAACTTACCGGAAATATTTATTCTCAAAGCGTCAGCAACAGATTGATGGATGCATGCAAATTTGGCATGCATCGTTACTCACATTTCTAAAACTAGCTGGTTTATTCTGTCCAAGCTTTTTCATCAGACTTTGCCTTATGAATTGGTTTCTGAATATCCCCTTTTCTTCTTCTTCTTACAATTATTATTATAGGTGGAATTTAATGCCATTGCAAAGAAGGAAAAAAAAAAAAAAAAAACAAAAGAAGAAGAATCTACACCAAAATCTTGAACTACTGTGCATTTTTCTTATATATACAGTATGTTACAGAAAAGAGATGAAGAGATTGTTGTTTAATTTTCTCTCTCTCTCTCTCTCTTTTTCATTTGAAAAATGAGCCTTTTACAATATTAAAATTAATATACCATCCCTTTGGAAAAAAAAACTAATTCCATAATGATCAAAATGATATTGTGTTTGATTAAAAGATTGAATATTTACTTTTAAAGAACTATGTAAATTTTCAAGAAAATAAATTCTTGAGAGAATTTAAGCATTTAATTTTTTAATACTTTCATATAAACATTTAATATTGTAAGAATATTTTCAATAAAAGGTGAAACAACAACAAGAAGTATATTGAAAATGATTTTTCATATAAATTAATGAACCTTCTCATGGTGGAAATGCCAAGTTTTTATGCTTACAATAAATACTCATCAGGTAATTTAATATATATATATAATACAAAATTACCATTAATTATAATTTTTATTTCTCAGACAAGAATTAGACTGTGAGAACATAATAACCAAGACAAAATCTAGATTTGGTGACATAAACCTATCTATAAAGACCACATGAATGAATGAATGAATTATTGTCGTGTTATTTGGTTGATTTATTATATTATATGTTTGGGCGACACAAACAATAAAAAAAAAAAAAGGAAAAAAAAAGGAGAAAAGATAAAGAAAAAGAAAAAGAAAGTTGCAGACAAAACAGGTACGCTTATACATATTAGGGTTTAGGGAAGACTGTAAATATAGGTTGGGGTTTGGTTTTTGTAAGGAGGTTCTGTCTAATTCACAGTGGTCCCTTTTGTTTTCTTTTATTGTCTTCTTCGTTCATTCATTCTGCTTTCAAGAACTTCAAGGATAGCACCAGGAAGCTATATATATATATATGTGTGTGTGTGTGATCTTTGATCGATCAACCATTTTGGTTTCTCAGCAGTACTGAAAGAAAACACATTACAAGAATCTTGCACCACCCCACTTCAATATTATTTTATTACCTTGGAAGAAAATGTAATTATTGGAATGATTCGATTCAACAACATATATTATATATTATGGTGGTCCATGAGTAACCATTGATCAAGATATATTAGCCTAGCTAGAGAGAGAAAAAAAAAAGAAAAAAAAAGGGCGAGGGTGGATAATATAAATAATTAATCCAAGAAGAAGAAGAGAAGAAGAATATGAATATATATATATATATATATGATGGATCTTTATTTGGTTGTGGGTGGGGTGGGGTGGGGGTGGGGGGTTGTAGTAGTAGTAGCTATAGGGTGAATTTGGACATACATGTGTATTTAAATCCTAGGTTTCAGACACTTTTGCAGGCATTAATTATATTCTAAACTTAGGGTAGATACAAGTTTGATGTCTCGGAAAAATTTAGTACTAATAACTTTTTGCAAAAATTTGGATCATTGTTGCAGAAGTTGCACATGTTTGCCTACTCAACAACTTCATTTTATCAGTGAGACAAAGAGAGAGAGTCACATGCATCACCCCTATATATCTATATATATTCAAATCCCCCTTCTTCCTCTAGGTTTGCTTACAAAATAGCGTTGCCCCTTCTCTTCTCTCTCTCTCTCTCTCTCTGACCTAAAATGAACAGTGAATGATTGAGTTGTATTGGAATTCCATTGATGAAACTGCCTGAAATTCACAGGTCTTGAAGTAGCAATAGATTGGACATTTCAACCTCAACCATGTCAATATTTATATATTATATATATATATATATGTATATACAACATCCTTTCAAATTAAGTCAACCCATTGGGAGAATGAAAAAGTATGAGGAAGAAAAAAAAAAGAAAAAAAAGAATTGATATTTATCAAGAACACTTAGCAAGGCTTGAACTTAGTGGGCGACTGATTTTTTTCCTTTGGCTTTTTAGTAAAAGAATATCATTTTACTTTATAGATAAAATTGTTAATATTATATGTATGTATATATTTGTTGAAACATATAAATAAAAATATTTGTTAATAAAATATAGCTATTAGCCACTTTGAAAATTTTTATGAATCTCATATGTTTATTAAAACTATTATGTGGGAATAATTGTATTCCATATGTTCGTTCACGGCTCTAGTCTGTATTAGCTCTTAGAATTGTGCGAAGTAAAAGACTTGAGATGGACTTCTAGAGCAATATGTAAGACTAACAAGAATTGCAAAAAGTCTAACAATCAATCTGCTTGAAAAAGAAGGACCTCAATTAGTAAGATGAAGCACAAAGTTATATATAATCAGTTCCTAGTTCCTGAAATACTAATGTCAACTTTTTTCATGTTGTCAAAACTGTTATACCATGGAACAACAACTTACAAGATGAAGGGAGCATACAACACTATAAAGTGCATCATCTATATTCTCGAGATTTGGGTCCTTTTGAATCTTCAGTGGCGCGCACTTGTTTATCGGTTTTGTTCTATCAAATAAATATCTCAGTCAGTGTTATCATACAAGGAACCGAATTGGTATGTCATAACCAACCTGATGAAGCTTGAGGTTTAGCTTTGACGGAGTTTAGATGTTGGGAGATGAAGAGCACTGCCATCACAACTAAAAGGCAACCGATCAAAGTGCTAAAGAAAAGGGCACCCGGTTGTCTGGTTTGAACAAATCCATACACCCCAGAAGAAGTTACTAAAATAAGGTCTGTTAGCCCATCATTGGAGAAGTCTTCAGCCACCAATGCATGAGTGGGAGGTGCAGGAAGCTCAAGCTTTGCCAATGTACTCCCACCGGGGGACAAAACTACTGCTTCTTGATCTCCAGCAGCAAGGATCAATTCTTGACTATCATGAACACGCAACTTAAACGACTTCAAGGTGGGGACCACAGAACCAGCTTCCATCATTCCTGATGGAGATGGAAGGTTTGACCAGGTAGCACCCGTTATGAGCTGCCAATTCCAGACAGCATCATGGCCATGCAACCCGGGAGAATATGATGTTACCTAAAGTAAAAATTATCATTACTCAGTGGCCTGTTGTTTTACATCATTAAACTTCCATGCTGAAGATAAACTAAAAATTTCACATATTTTACACAATGCATTTTCAAGGAACTAGAGATTCTATATCTTTTTATAGAGTAAAGATGATAAACCAGTAATAATTGTTCTGAGCAGTTAATCACCCCCCCAAAACAAAATAATAGAAACAGAATGGTGTACAGTATACACACACATTGTGAAGGCAAGAAGGAGTAGCATACCTCTCCTCGATTTGTCAAGAAGATGACATCGCCGTGGCTTCCTTTACGATGCCTGTGGCCATCGCTTCTTGGTATAAGAATAGGTGTTGCCACCTCAAGTGAATTCATATCTGCTGATCGACCATAATTTCTAGAGAATTCTCCATGTGGAAACAAGTTAAAAGGAGCATGATGACAGATGGAAGCATTAAAAAGTTGTTCTCGCACGGGAACACCAGATGTCGCAATAGCCCAACAGGGACGCAGTACTTCCATGGAACCACTAACAACAGTCTGTTCAGCACCATTCGCCCCCACAACCTACAATATGACATCACTGGATAAGTTTTAACTAAAATTTCCTGATAGAAGCAATGGGATCAGGATATCATTTTGAATTCAATCTCATGAACAAAGAGAACTAAGGTACTCACCTGCACATGGTCTAGAACTCCATCTCCATTAATATCAGCATGGAGACCACTTTCTTGAAGATGAAGCTGAGACAAAGAAATATTATCAATCCACCATTCAATTTATAAGCATGGACCCATGATCATATTCTGAAATCATATAATCTTGGATAAATTTACTTTTTACCCCTCAATTACAGTGTACATACCCTGGCTGTAAAGGTTTAAGAATGCAGCTTTCAGAACCCCTAATACATAATAGATAGACACGGACACAGACACAAATATTGCATTTCTATTACCTTACATAAAGTGCGCCCTGTGGCCAAATGAATAGCTTCAATACCTTCTTTTTCATGGACAACAACCACATTAGGAACCCACCAGAGTTTAGTATAATTTGTAATGGTAGGTATATACTGTATATTCTGCAAAACCAACATAATGAGGTTATAGACAATTATTTCCTGGTAGTGAAAGGAATTTCTTAAAAAGGGGAAGAATTAATCAGTCCCCTCTGTTACAATAGATGAATCATCCAACAATAAGAGAAAACTACAATGTGGAAGCTATGGCCCTGATTCACTCCTGAACCATGTTTGAAACAGATTACTTTTACTTAGCTAATGTTTCACAAAATTGAAACTTTAAACCCACACATTTATAACAGCTGTATGATCCAAGAAAATATTATTAGTAGGGAAAAATTATTGAACCCCAAGTTGAAACTTGAATTCCATTTACGTAGAATTTAACTAAGTTTGAATTAAAAAAGAACCCAACATTTCAAAGCCAATAAACCCATCCAATTTCAGCATTGGTAATTCATTCTTCTGTTTCCGTATAGAAAAATTACAAAATCCCACAGCCCTAAGTGAAATCAAATTCAAGTTCTTAGAAGATTAACTTTTGTAGGAAACACAACCTGTGCAGATATCAGATTTGAACCCATCCTACATCAAGTTGAAGCATATTCAATGAGAAATAAGTTACAACCAAAACTCTATCTTATTATTCAAACAGAAAAACAAAACTTTAACACCAAAAGTAATAGAAATGAACCTTCTTGGTTTTGGCAGATTTTGCATAATTTACTGCCTTCCCAATCACATTTGGAATTTTTTTAGCTGTATCCTTCCCAGGTGGATGGTTTTCCTCTGGCTTGTGAAAAGGATAAGTAGTACTCTTTCCTGGTGTTCTCTTCAAAGTTTTCCTTTTATGGGGTCTAAAATGCATCAGCTGCAATGAAGTGTCCTCCCGACGGTCCTAATAAGAAAGCAAATGTGACAAGAGAATATGTTATATAAAAATTAATATAAAGGTACATAATGAAAAAAAAAGGAAAATAGAGAAGAAGAGCATACTTACCCAATTATGGGGCATAACTCCTAAGATGGATTCCCTGAATTGCCTACATTCAAACTTTCATTCAACGAATTTGAGTAAGTACATTCGAAAATATGTTCTCTTATTATAAAACCTGGTTTTCATTCCATAAAATAATAATAATAATAATTATGTTTTTTAAGAAAAGACACTTGACATAACATGTGGTTTTCTCCAAGCATGATTGACTATTATATTCTACGTGAAAAGATGAGCATATTCTTGAAACTCTAAGAATATATGCCTGAAAGAGACATTCATTCAGATGCAAAAGACTAATCAAATCCAATATCCACTCAGTATGGAACATGAAAGACAACCAGAAAATGAAGGATAATAATTCTGATGAAGGAATGAATTTATCTTGTTAAAATATTAGATAGACAATAATGAATCAACCCATAGACTTAGGTCATGAAGTTACAGTTAACACCAAGCATATCTTTGGACAATATGTTCTCCTCCACCATCTACTTCCTTACACTAACACTTTTTGCCTGTGTAATCCTGTTATCAGAAGTTACAACCATCTTTCCAAACTAAAACTCTTTACTTTGTGATGACCGAAACCCCTAAAGAATCAAACGTCGCAAATAACAGAGATCATTAATCCTACAAAGCCTTTTCTCTTCCGCTCTTCTACCACATTTTAGTCGCAAGTCCACGGCTTCAGGTTCAATCCTAGTTCTCAATACGTATCCAATTAGGATTCCGAAAGTTCTCTCTTACATGTGCACTTTATTTCAACAAACCAGGGAAGAGGAAATAGCAAGAAATTTATAGATAAACTTTCATTCTGCTGAACAACCTAAATGCTTCTGTGTTGGAGCCAGTTTGAGAACCAAATTCACAAGGTCAATCATTTTCTAGGTACATACCTGCCCTGGGTGACGACTGTTTAAAGCATGGGCATCAAGTTTGTAATTGTGTTGTGGAATTAATTGTGATGCATCTGATGGATGCCCTTCAATATCCTAAATATTAAAAGTAAAGTAAGCATACTTCAAACTCTGCTCATGCAAGCACATGGATTCTAATGTAGAAGGTATACCAATGGAGAAATCAAGAGAAATAGAATTAATTCATTCACATGCAAGAAAGACTCAAGCAATTGTATAAAAATATCGAAGTTTTTGAAGTACATCACTAATATCTTTCTTATAAAAAATTCAGAAAGAAATCCTGAATATAAAAATTATTAGTAATTAGCAAAAAGAATATACTGCAAATACCAGATTGTTTAACTGATAAAAGATGAACAAACAGCACTAAAAGTATCATTTTCTTTTTAGTGCTTGAAAAGAAAAAAGAAAGAAAAAAATGGAGAATTGTTGATATCTCTAGCAAATTTTAGCCAAGAAGGGAAAAGACATAACCCAAAGAAGAGAGAATTAATATTGGGAAATAGAATGACCTCCTTTGTCCGACTCCATCGAAGTTGCCCAGTTCGACCCGCAAATGCATAGACCGCAAAATGGCGTAAATCCACAGTCCCTGAACTCTCAGAAGCCTAGTATAGGGGAAAACATGTCAGCCATGAGTATAGAAATCCAATGTAATTATTGCCATTTCACACTCCTTTCCATTAGAAAAGTATATCGTAACATGTAAAAGCACTTGAATGTTTGTGGCATGGTAAATGAAAAGCTACCAACTATTCAATTGTAAAAGCTACTCCTAGCTCTATAACTCAAAAGAATTTGTAATTTATTTAAGAAATAACAAAGAAATCAGATTGGAATTACATGGATAAGGACAACAAATACCAAAAAAAAAGTTTAGTATCTTAACATTTTAGGAGTCAATAAAGATCATGATAATGCCAAAACAGTTTAAAGTTCAATGGCAAACGATGATACTATTCAATAAACATCAGCATTATAATAACTTCAGAACAGAGGGAAAGAGAAAACAAAAAGAATTGCTGTTATCACATTAGCAATTACAATCAAGTATGTAGAACAGAAAATCCTCTCAAGCACAATCCAATCAACAAAATTGAAAAAACAAAGATTAATTTTACCAAAATAAAATAAACTTTTCGGCCTCAAAATAATATATTCAATCCTTCTGAAATAGAAAGTCATATCCAAAAAAAGGAACCTAATATCCTTACTTCTTTCTCACTAGCACTTCTTCTGTGCTCCTCAGCCTCCTTGGCTGCCAATTCAATTTCCTCAAAAGGATCCATATGCAACTGAAATGAGATAGACTAATATATAAGAATGCTATAGATAGCTGAGACTAATTTGCTAAAACTGACATTTTAAATTAATTTATAAATTTTTTTTTTTAAAAAAAACTACAGAAGTCGATCACATAAACAATCATGGGAAAGAGGTATACTAGGTTCAAGAAATATTGTCACATACATGAGGCTGCATTTCCATTCTCCCACCAACAATCACCAAACCTGAATCACCATGCTTTACTGTATAGTTGCTTACCAAGATTCCTATCTCTCTATGATGAGCATTGTGGGGAAAGTCCTCCTAGGAAGCACAAAAAGCAAGAAATCATAAAAAAAAAAAAAGAGACAGTATCACAAACATCAGTTGTATCCCACGTGATGGATCCAAACATGAGAAACTGCTGTATACCTGCAAATTAGCCTCCCATAGTTTGTTGAGGTTGTGATCAAAACACATAACAGACCAACCTGATGTCACAACCACAAGCACCTGCTTTCGAGGTTCTTTTTTATTGTAGATTTTGTCTATGATACCGGTGGCCATTGCCACAGCTCGTCTTCCAGACAAGATACGAACTTTGTCAGGCAAGAGGGGCACTTCGGCAAGGACCCGCGCTTCAGCAAATCCTTCATCCACGCGCCTAGTATGAGGCTCCAAAACCTAAGAACAGAGAGAGAAAGGGTCAGAAGCAACTAAAGGGAAAATAAACTAATGTTTGAAACCCTTCTATAATGAACCAACTGAAGAGCCCACAGTGCAACAGAAAGATCCAACATAAATTCAAGAACTGATTTATCCAAAAGCAGGAGTAAAAATCCAATGGTTCAGTACTCTAGAACATGACCAGCCTGACTATGTCAATGCCAACAAGCGCAGTAATACATTTTTTACTTTCCCTTTCATGGATTGTTACAACCAAGTCATAAGGGGATCAGATTCAATAACATTCAGGATCTGTCAAGAGGAGATGCGAACTCTATCTAAAGGAATTATGATGAGAAATAACTTCATCTCACTGATTTTCTCGGTAAGGATCCTACATAATCTTCAACAAATGCTTCTCAAAAAAATTTCCAGTAAAAAGTTTAATATGCTAGAAGGCTACCCGTGGCCAATTCAAACCTGTCTTCCTTTTGTAGCTCCAGCATACCAAAAACAAGAAAAAGAAAGAAAAAAACTTCAAAGTAAAATTTCTCTCCTAATATGGAGAGCGAGGGCATGCAAAGTGAATTATATTTCCTTAAGAACAAACCTGGATAACCAGAGAAAGGGGAAAATGAAACTAAAACAAGAGTTTGATATATCTTCACCTGGATTGTGGCATCATGAGTAGCCACAAGAACCTCAGTTTTGCCATCGCCGTTAAGATCTGCCACAATCGGCGGGGGAAGGCGCTCTGCCTCGTATTTAATCGGATAGTCATCAGACATATGATACCATGCCTCCTTAAATCCAAAATCGCCCTCGTGCTAACATTTAGGAAAAATGAAAAAGAAATTAACTTTCAAAACCCAACTCATAAAACGCAAACAATTCGATCAAATTATATTAAATTAGACCAAAGTTCAGCTAAAAGAGCATAATTCTTAGAACTAAAAACCAATATTAAACAAATGTATTATTCAAGGTTTATGCAGAATTAAGTGGTACCTGAAGAGAGAAGAAAATTGCGAAAGCGGAGAGCATAAGAATAGCTAAGTCACGCTTCCTCATCTTCGCTTCGTGCGATTAGTCTAATCTCTAATGGCGGCAGCAGCAGACAGACGGTGGCAAAGTGATCGTATTAATTTGGATTCCTAAGCTTTTTCACTTCAGCTCCCAGAGAGGACGGGTTACGGATTGATACCCGATCCCGAAAACGCTGCATCCGGGTAAAACCAACAGTTCCTTTATTTTATTTTAGCTAATATCTCATTTGTTTCTAAATAAAATTTAATTAAATAATTAAAAGTAAATCTCACCTTTTCTTCTTTTTTTTTTCCTAATTATCTTTGTAATCTCTTCTATTTTTAAATTTTTTTAAAAAAAATCTTTATTATATTTATGGATAGCTTGTACAACTGAAATGGTAAAAATAAGTAAGTAATAAACAAAGGAAAAATGGTCAGTGCCAAGATCATAATCTTGAATACAAATAAAATAGTTTGGGAACTATTACAACCATGGATACTGAAACCAAAATCTAGTGTAATGAAACTAGGTAAATTTTTTGCTTTTTCCTTTGTATTTCTACTTTATATACAAGGTAAAATGATATAAATACAAGCGTGAGAAAAAAACTAACGACTTAAAGTCACCACCCAAATACATTTACAGAGCCAGTCTCCTCCCCTGCTGCTTCTGCTTCTGCTTCTGCTTCTGCTTCCGATAGAGACTAATACATCAAATCTTTCCTGCTTGTTGCTTCAGAAGTTTCAGCCTCTTCTTAGATTCCACGTGTAATGCAAGTTTGGCACTCTTCAATTTAGTTTCCTCCACCTCTTTTCAAGTTCCTGAATCTGTATTTTTTCTCCCCACAAAAGAGAGAATAAAAGATTCATTCACAAATCTTACAAACAAGTTTTTGATGGAACTGTATCTATCCATGTATCTCAAACACAAAGAATGCCCAAATAGCCATGTTTTACTTACCGTGCGTTTCAGCTCATTTTCATTTTCCTTGTATTCTTCGCATCTGCAGACAAGTATTGAAAAAATATATATATATATATAAGTGAAGATAATGCATTCATCGTAATGATGTGTGCAAATTGTAGAATCATACGAACCAAATGGAATTACCAGTTATGGAAAAGAATGTTATAGGGCATTATGTGGCTGATAAACCAATGCCTTGCACTCTTCCAAATAGGATCCCACATTTCAATTTTGAGAATTAACTCATGAAAGATTCCAAGGATAAAACTAAAAGCATGTTGTTTACTAGTGATTATACAGCTCCAAATATATTACTTAGGCTAGTAACTGTCTAATAAAGTTGATTCTACTCTTCTCTGAGCAGTGATGCATATTTTTTACACACCAAAAAATACCAACACAGTTGTTCACAAGTCATTCTGAAAGGTCAGACAAACTGTCAACCAAAACTTTTGTGGAAAGTACTACCGTAAAGCTGAGATATATTGTGATCTAGATGATATAATTTGTTATATACCTCAAAAACAACTGGATGTTCTCTTCACAGATCTGATCAATTCGTGTCATCCTCTGGCAAACTGCACCTGCTTCAGCTTGAGCAGATTCCTGCATTATTATACATTATAAAAGATCAGGAACCAAAGTATTAGCCATAGGAACCTTTTTATTGCACTTCATTAAAAGATAGGTCCAGCTAATTTAGGCCTACCTATAGATAACAGCAAGGAGTTAATTAGTTTACTTTAGTCCTTAAAAGTAATATTATATTTGTTTAAAAGGTACCTAAAATAATAGAGGTAGTTTTTAGATATAAAAGGAAAAGGAGAGCACACCACTCACCACAGAACGATTTATCATTGGCTGAGCAGCTTCTAGTACATTGTTGGAACTGGTGTGGCCCTGTTTCCCTAATTGGGTACTACTTGAATCCTGTGGTAAATTTGCTGAAAGGCCTGTAATGCCCTGACCTGATAACTCAGTTTTACTAGTCGGAAATGTTCTCTGCATATGAATGACATTCTTTTGAGATTCAACAAAGCTTTCTGTTTGGGAACTAATCCGCCGAAAACCGTCAGGCAGGAGTCCAACCATGTGACAGTGACCTCTCCTGTATCATCCAAAGAAATTTTCATGAACACAGGAAAGGTAATCTAAGGAAGTCTTTTGATTCGCCTCAGAGCTTAAAGTTTAATGAAGACACTCACAAACAAGCAGAAACAAAGTGAAAGGAAAAGGGAAATTAGTTATCAAGGGCAGGAGAGAGAGGAGCAAGATGGAACAAAACTTTGTAGAACATGATGGATTAAACTTAATTTATCATTGAAGACAGTCAGCCATCAAGAATAGATAGCACGGAGTATTTTAACGTGTTCTGTGGGATAAGATAATGAATACCAGTACTCCATAACCATTTCCTTGAGCCTCTTCTCCAGTCTGATGAACAGAGATGATCTCTCAAAGTCCTGTTTGTCATGCGCTGGTTCAATAAAATTTGCCTCTAGAACTCCTGAAGAAATGCAATGGATAAATTCACACGAGATCAAAAGGAAAAAGTCTGAAGAGTCAAATTCTACTGAGTTCATACCAACTACACCATTCCCTTTAGCAGAACCATCTCCAGTGACCTTCCAGTAAGGCTAAAGAAGTAAGCAAAAAAAATTCATTATTATCAAGCATAACATTCAGAGATATAAGAAAGCACAGAGGAACTGAGAAAAACTAAAGTTCACCCCAAAACAAGGTTGCAGGAATAAGAAGTAAGGCCACCAGATTAAGATGAAATTACATGACACATTCAAATAAACTAAAGCATATATCCAAAATTAGATGTCACAGTTTGACTAGGCACGAACATTTAAGTGAATATTATTACCGAATTCATCAGTTAACCTTATTGAATAATATGAAATCAAGTGATTTTGTTTAGCTGGACCCATGAGCTAGTGGGAGACACATTCCTTACATTAAAAAAGTTATTTGTAGAACTTAAGATGTATATATATATATATATATATATCGTGTGTGTACAATTTATTGGCGTCCCGAATAAGAAACAGAGACATTCATTATCTGGATAGGCATAATTTGATAGGGATACAATTTACTTGAATTTAAGAATGAGTTTCTTAATGGGAGGTTTCCAATTACAAGCACAACCAACTTTATCAATACTCTATTCCAGCATAAAAGATGTGGAACAAAATTGAAGCAATTCAGAAAGAATATTATATAAAAAATACATAGACCATTACAAAGATGAGGTACCCTGATAAGACGATTTTTATGGTACACATTGTATCCACAAATGCTAAATCCAGGTGCTTCTTTTATAAAGCCAATGGTTGTTTCCACCGAGACCTGTACCAAAAGAAAAGTTGTATGTGCAACAATTAGAAAATTAAGTATGAGGTTAAGTGCAAATTTGTCCCTTAAAAAATTAACAATTAGAAAAGTTTTTCAAAAGTATTATTTAAGTCACTCAAGTTGCAAAAATCGACGTTTCTATCATTCTGTCTATATTTATCACCCAAATTGTTACAAATTGAAGTTTATCGTCCCCTGCAAGAAGAAGAGACTTTATATGACTATCATACATGCTACATTAAATTTTAACGGTTAATGGTTATGAATTAGAGGAATAAATTTTTTTACAGAAGGATTGTCTATTCAAACTTTTAGAGTAAACCTAAATGTGTTTTTATGAAAATTTTGACCACAAAACATTACTAATCTAATTGCATTTAAGAAGTCAAATGGTGCAAATAAGGGCAAATGTGGAAAAAAAACGCTCCTTTACATAGGAGAGTAACACAAAAATAGAAAGAATTGATACGATTTCTGGGAGGGAGAGAGTATAATCCTGGAGAGACTCAAATGAAGACGAAATTTTATGTTGTGTCTTTGAACCATACAATTGTAACACTTTTGTTTGTCTGCACATTTCAAAAAGTGACCGAGACATAAACCTAAGGATTCAGAATATAACTCCATTTAGCATGGAAGATCACTCTCCCAAGTCTATGAATTCAGCTTGTTCAACAAATTACCATAAGAAAATTACTAATAGTGCATTCAGTTAATATATGGCCAAGCATAAGGTGGACAACAGTTAAGAAATTAGTTAGCCGTAGGAGAATCTATTTCTGATCAATAAAATTCCACTTATAGATTTCTTAAAGGTACAGAAATGATGTGCCCACCAGACCAAAGAATATTTAACATACTTACCTCTTTTGATGCTGCAGCAAGCTTTGGTTTGTAACTAATTACTTCTGAGAACTTCAAGTTATCCACAATAATATATTGCTCAACCGGCTTTCCCCGTAATATTATGTTGAAGTTTGTGAACTTTCTCATGTATAGAATAGATGCGTATGCCTAAGACAAAAATCACAGTATCATACTACTACTTCACATTCAAATTAGCAAGCAAGGTGAGGAATTGAAAATGAATAGATCCATTCTCACCCTTAGTGAGTACCGGATGCGGTAAGAAATATGCGATTGCAGTTCAACTGTTTTCTTATTTGGCTTGGATAAACTTCCTCTATTTGCTTCATCTCTCAACTTTATATCCTAAGTCATCGACCATGTGAAATTGAATAAGCAAAACATGGAAAAAATATTCCTTTAAGTCATAACCATCAGTGCACAAAAAATCCACAAACTTAGGACCATTAAAATCAATAAGTAGCGTATCATTTTTCAATATATCACTAGGAAACTCCTCATTTACCCATGGAGCAATAATAACTGCAGAAAGAAAAGGGTGTATAACTACGACTAGTTTTAAGGGAAAATTTAACTAGGAATACTTCTCATACTTTAAGCTGTTCAAACTATCATGTGACCATTCCTCTCCCCACTATATCATCAAAATACCAAAATAAGTACAGCTATGTCAGATTCAATATTGGAAAGCAAACTTAAATTGCACATTCATACCCTTAGCCATATAATTTGTTCCAAATACAAACATTATGTAGGATAAATTGGTACTTGGAAGGTATAACATGTTACTAAAACTCATTATTGTCGCTTTCCACACCTACAAGTTAGGGTAAAGTCCTGACTAAAAATATTTCCTATGTTGACTTCTGCAGGAAAGCAATTTAACTCCATAAGTAATGTCACAATTAGTCTAGAAAGGCCTAATTATACATTAATATAAAATTCCATGAAAACACATAAATATCTAATCCAAGGATACCACAATAAATAGGTATCCCCAGTCTAGCTAGCACCAGTTTTTATACAAAAGAATCACCATCATGAGGCCCTAAATTCTTTCCAATATAGTGGGAAATCAACTGACACATGAAGTAAAAAATAATCACACCTCTTCATCATCATCAAAACTCAACTCATAAATGCCTTCATCATTCAACCAGAGGTTGAATATGATTACTTTTGTACCATGTGATCCAACATCCTGGAACTAGAAACAGAAAAAGCAATAGTCAGAAAGCATTGAACGTAGTAGGGATTAAGAACCACAAATAGTTGCTTCATGATTCTTAAGTTGAGTATATATGGGGGAGGGGGGGGGGGTGAGGATTTGCAATTAGAATAGTAATTAATTCATGATAATTATTCACAAGTGTAAGGTGCAACTTCCAAACCTGTGACAAAAGATCTTCCTTTGATGCATAGGGAGACCAATCAAGAATGGTTTTCAGATTAGCTGACCAATCATCATGAGAGCTATAAATTATTGGATCAAGCCGATGGTCCAAGACGTCAAAATCAATCTGCAACAGCATTATCAGTGAAACTACCACCACAGAGCCAATATCAACATTGACAAGTCTCTAGGAAATATAATCATGGCAGAAGATATCAAATGTTATACCATGGGAACAATCACATCTTCTTGTCCAGTTCTCCGCAGAAATGTATAAGATAGGAGACCTATGCTTTGTGTTGCTCGACTGGTAAAAAAAGGAAATAAAGTTGAAGATATCTCATAAGCATGAAGAAAGAAGGAAAGAACATTTTAGAAAAAAAGACACATGTTAATTGGCATACTGGAGAAGTATTCACGAGAAACATAAACCAGAGCAGTAGGGACTAACCATTTTTAAGCCTCATTCAAGCATTGATATGCACACTAGAAATTTCACTATACTAGGAGTACAAATGCGGATGGTCTTTATGAACTACTAATTACATGTTAAAACTACCTGGCATATTATGCTTACTCACAATTGTGGAATGCACAATATATACATATATATGTATATATATAAAGCAAGAAAAGAAGGCACAGACAGATTCTTGATTTTTTATTCAATAGTATTTTCAGTGTTTACAAGTTTATCTTGACCCCTAATGCTGCAATCACTGGAAATCCCCGGTTCAGCTGGAATAATTATCTAAAATGATTTTGGACCCAAAAAAAAGAAAAATATTTATGGGGAAATTGATCTCTCCAATTACTTATTTTTAATATTAATTTTAACTGTTCGATTTTCCAACAAAAACTACTTGAGGAGCACAGTAAGAGAGCATATCATACCCGGATTGAGATGCACGGCTAAAAACAATTACATCAGCACCCAAACGCATGGTACTTGTCTTAAACCCATTACCATCTGGAAAAAGAAGATATCAGCACCAGATGACAACAAACAGAAGTCTAAAAAAGAAAGGGGGAAGCAAGACAAGCAAACACATATAGAATAAGAGCACATAGTTTATTCTTTCATCAGAAAGTCACAGGATTTACTGCAGTAGATATAATAACTTGGCATCGAGAAAAAGTTGCTCGACCATCATATTTTGGTGTCTTGAAGAATACTGAAACAAGAATCCTTCTTTTTTTGGCAGAGGTACACAAGGAGTGGAAAGCGAAAAGGAAAAAGATGAGACAGCCCAATGTAATCCTCAAGACTCTCTCTTACAACTAGAACAAATTGTTTCAACAAAGCTAGCACTTAAAAATACCATTAGGCACAGCATCCATCATGGAATCAGTTTTTTTATTCCCCAAAACAGTAAAGATAAAAGAGAAAAAGAAACCTAAATCTTGACAATGAGACTGAAAAGGAAACACCACAAGAAAAGCATTATGCGGTTCTTTTATACTACCAGGTTCTATACTGAAAATACCAATCCAGATTAAGTACAACCAAAATAACAGGAAAATGTAGGGGATAGATCACAGGGTTTATTCGCTGATAAGAATATCATTCATTTGGTCTACCTAGTCAAGGAAACCCCATGTAAAACACTGAAAGTTTCAATTTAAGCATATAAGGAGACAACACAAAAACTTTAAATAGTAAATAATTAGCAAATACTGATAATAAAGACAAAACCTAACTTAAGCCAAGTCATATACCAAATAGCAGAAAGAATCATATTCAGATCTGAACTTACAGGATTTTATAACACTATATAATTATTATATAACAACTTCTCACAAGATTTTGTCAAGTTCTTCAGAAGCTCAGAGAAAACCTCAAAAGTGAAAAGAAATTCTTAAAAGGATTATGGGATGGAAATACAAAATCATAAAAGATAATGGTAATTACATTGTCCAATAGTAGTGTTTGATGTCTTTGAAGAGTAACCCAAACTCATGCATTTCCGGATGGATTCTGGATCCATTCCACCTCCATCATCTGCAATTAAGCATATCTGGCTTTTAGAAAACCATTAAGTAAGGAATCAACAAAAATTACTACACAAATAAAAATAAAGTGCTGAAAAAACCTTGGAAAAGTAAGGCAGGAGAATTATCCTTCTTGTTGTAAATTCTGTCGACCTTCACAAAGGTTGCACCATTGCTTATCTATCAAGGAGACAGAAAAACCATGATCTCATAATTCAAGCAGTATTCATATTTCAACTTTCCCAAAATACTTCTACATAGATGGATTTACAAATATCATCTCTTTTGTGCCTTTCTGCGAGACATATATACTACAACAAAGTAATTGAAAATAATCTAATCAAACTCCAGATGGTTCAAAAGAAATTAGAAGCAATATAGAGATTAGAAGGGAGGAAATAAAATCAATGAAGAGCTTCAGTATTTGAGATATTATCTTCCACCATTTACCGCCAATATTTGAAGCATTCATGATTTCATCATTCTAGATACTGAATTAGTTATTAGCAGGTAAATGAACCCAAAGCATGAGGGAAAGCAAGTGACTAGGAAAATATTACGAGACTTTGGAGTTCCATTTTAAGTAGAGACTTAGTGAGATCCAAAAAGTGGAGCGAAACATGACACAGTAAAGAAAATAAAAATAGTCCAAGCATCAATACATGCAAGGCCAAAACATATTTACCTCGTCCACAGCATTGTCAAGGAGCTCAGCAATTGCTGCAAAACCATATTTGTACATCATTAATAAGTTCAAAGTACATAAATGCCCAAAATCCAGCATATTTGTTAGAAAACTTGTTTATTTTCAGCAGCAACTTCTTTAACTACTGCATTATCATTATTAGCCTGTTTTAATAAATGCTAATCCGACTCAGCTAGAAAAAGGAATTAAATATGTGAACTTTACCAAACATAAAAAGGAAAATGGAAGCTTCTTTCACGAATGAAAAATCTCATCATACAAAATTACCTCCAAACGCCCACTTATGAGACGTTGCATTTGAATGCAGAAACTTTGGATGCACACGAGCATGTTCCAAATCACCTACAGCAAAACCAGATATAAACAAAGAAAATATAAAGAAATTATTCTCCAAGAAAACAAAGAAAATTATGACTGTAAATCAACCTTGTGCAAAAGTAGGTCTTCTAAGGGTAACTTCAACATCCCCTGCTTTCCAGAAACTCCGGGAATCAAGCGGCCGGCAATTAGACTTCGGCCGAGCAATCTCTGTTACTTTTTCCAATTTTGGTACTTTAATTTGGAACTGCGGCATATAGTTTGGTTTATTTTTGCCATTATCATTGTTTTTGTTGGCTTTTGCGGCTACTTCATTAGTTTCTTCGTCTTCACTGCTATCAAGTTCGACTATTTCGATTTGCTGGTTTTGTTGTTTAGGCGGCATTTGAAGAATTTCTTCTTTTTTTTTTTTACAAAAGAAAAGTTTCAGAACTGATTCTGGCAATTCTTTTAATCGTCTTGGTCGAGAAAATCATAAAATAGCTGATTTTACCTTCTTTCTTTTTTTTCTTTTTTTCTTTTTTTTTCCTTTTTTTATTACCCTTTTTTTCAAAAATAAATAAATTATCTCGTCTATTTATAAATTAAAAAATAGTTCTTTTTTACTTCTTTTTTTTTTAATAAATAAAAAGGGGAGTACTTTGCCGAAATGCTTCTGCACAGTAAGACCCGTCTCCGGAGTCCTCGTTGCTCCCTCCAGAGATCAGATATCGAGTTAATTGCCGATCTAGAAGCCCTCCGACGACTCTGTCTGAAATCCGTTGGCTCGTCAAAGTCTTCTCTTCCACCAGATTTTGATGGTGACTTTTCCCAACACCAGTTCTATTTTCTTTTCCTGCATCTTATTGATGATTTCGGAAGTTGTCTCATCAGCAAATAAACATGTGGAATTGAGAATAACAAGTTCTTTTGCTCAGTTTCAAGTGGTAGTTTTTTTTTAATTACGGAATGTTCTTTCTTCTTTGTCTTGATCAGGAATTACAGGAGTTACTATAATATAGATAGAATATTTTGTGTCTTGAGAAATGAAGTTAATATAATATAGATTTAATTCAAGAATTTGAACAAGCGGTTGCCCTGCTCTTTTCTATAATGTTTGGAATTTTCTGGCTCTATTTCTGCAATGACACCCCAGGTTTTTTTTCATGATGTCTAGGCATTGTTGGATTAGGACCAAAAGAAATAAGTTGTATAAAGATCTTGACGATTCTTCTTCATCTATCAGAGTGCAGCGATTTTCGTACCAGAGGTGACTTCCCTGCTTTCTCCAGCATTTATGTTCACGTACTTATCGTTAGATGATTTCGAAGGGGATTAATTATTGTTATAAATTTTATAAGTTCAATCCTGCGTTTTTATATGCTGAAAGAACTGATCTTTGACAATATATTCCTTCGATTGAGGATAGACTTATGATAGACTCACCATTACCCTAGGGGATGGTTCAGCTAGTGACACATGATGCAGAAAGGATTGGACATTAACTGCTTGTCATTGAATATCAATCCTAGCCCATTGGCAGCCTAATGTAGATTGATATTAATGAGAAAAGGGCATGTTTTGGTCTCACCAAGTATTACTCGATTTTACTTTCTTGAAATGTTATTTCTCTAGGGGTTTTCATTTTCTATTTTGAGATTGACATTCATTGGAAGATGAGGGATAAGCTAGTGGCAGCATTGGATGAACAGATAGATAGTTTTGTATCTTTATTTTCTTGTAATACATGAAGCTATAATTCAATGGTTTATTTGCTTTGAGTTGATTTTTTAGAATTTTATTCTGTAATTATTTACCATAAAGGACATTAGACAATTGCCATTATGATCTTCTCATGAAATCTATTGAGCATGCAATTATATAATTTGGACATAATTACATGGCACTGGATTATGTGATGAATATTCTTCTAACTTATAGAGTTTTATCTTGCTGCCTATTAAGAGTTGCAGGTTTGTTGATGGAACCAGATTCAGTGCCAGAGCACAGTCTGATGATTGAAGAAAATATGCCCCATAGTTTGCCAATTAATGTTGAAAGAGCTAGGTTTCCGTGTTGCATTGTATGGACGCCTCTTCCTGTGTTGTCATGGTTTGTCCCTTTTATTGGCCACATTGGAATATGCAGAGAAGATGGAGTGATTCTAGACTTTGCTGGGCCAAACTTTGTGTGTGTGGACAATTTTGCATTTGGCGCACCTACTCGTTATTGTCAAATTAAGAAACAACAGGTATATATTATAACAGAGACTTTCAAAAGGCATTTTTGCATTTTCCTTCCCCTCTGCTATAATGATTGGCACCAAGCACCATCTGTAATATTGACTATGCAAGATAATTGGATCGGCTTTCTCTAATTCCTTTTATACTTTAAACTCTTTCTAATGATGATTTTGATTGTAATAATGATCCACAGTGCCACTGTTTCCATCATTCTACTGAAGATGAAAGTGAAGACAGATGCAACTCCAATGAACATGGAAAGGACTTATCAACATGGGATGATTCATTACGCAAAAGTATACAAGAATTTCAGCACAGATCTTACAACATTCTGACTTGCAACTGCCACTCATTTGTTGCAAATTGCTTCAACAGATTAGGATTTCAGGGTGGTGAATGGAATGTGGTAAACCTGGCTATTTTTATCTTCCTTAACGGACATTGGGTGAGCAAATCAGCCTTTGTGAAAACCTATTTACCATTTACCATAGTGTTTGCCCTGGGAATCACCTTTGGAGGATGGAGCTTCCTCACCTATTTGACTATTTTCATTTGTCTTCTTATCTGTTGGTTTGTCCTTGGTAGCTATTGCTTCAAGAAGTTGATATATTTGTAGTATGGATTACTTAATATCTTTAGCATATTCATTCTACATACTCTGTAACAGGTATCCCATTTCAGAGAATCAGATGAAACCCTCGATATCAGTTCTTTTATTGGATAAATTTCTTCAATGTTTGTCTGTGTATGTGTATAATAAAGGGGAGGTTCATCTTTCAGCAGCACCTGCATAATTTGGTTAGGCATTTTCAGCTGAACTTGTTTTCCATTTTTACCTTCTTTTTTAAGTATAAGAAGTTCTATTGATTTACAATCCCCTTTTCTTTCAAGAAAAAAGTAAAGGAAAAAAAAAAGCGATATTAGGTGACTTTTTATTTATAAATAATTTTTGTTTTTTTTTCTTTTAATTCATATTAATAATATGTTTTCTTTCAGTAATTAAGTAATAATTGATGAAAAAGTATAACTTTTCATAGTAATATAAAATTTAAAAAAAAAATATATATATATATATAGATATATATTTTTTTAGCCCCACATGAAATTAAATACGTATAAAGATTATATTTAAAATGGAAAATTATGCTATAAATAAAAGAAAAAAGGAAAATAATGAACATAGACGAGATTGTGCGCAAGAGTTAGACATGAGGAACCGCGTTAAGGAAAAAAAGTATATGACGTCATCCATTAGGTAGAAGGAGAGGAGTAATAGACAACTTTGTCCTTTTAGAGAAAAAAAAAAGAAGGAAAAAGTAAAAAATCAAAACCTACCCGATGATGGGCACGTGTCCATCGTACACCTCTTTTCTTATTTTGACACATCATCCGTGTCCTTTAGGTTGACATCTGGCATCACAAAGGATCCTCGGACTTTCCGACTTCCGAATAATACTTTCTCGGATACATGGCAAAGTTGTAATTAGATCAAATATGGAGCCTCTTTTTCTACTTTCGCTAGCAACCGTCCGGGTCTATATATATATATATGTGAAGCACGCGAAAAGAGGCTTGTAAAACTGCGTTTCTTGTTTCATAAGCAAATCTTTATTTTTTATATTTTTTCTTTCGAGAAGTGAGAAAAGAAGGAATGGCTGAAGAAGGAGTTGGGCAAGTGATTAGTTGCCATACTGTTGAGGCATGGGAGGAACAGATGCAGAAAGGAAATAATGATTCTGAAAAGCTGGTAATCATTTTTTCTTTTTTCACGTTCAGAATTATATCTCGGATTATTTTCAAGATTTGATTTGGCTTTCTGTATAGATGGATGTGATTTTTGGGGTTTCTTTTTTTTTTGTTATGAATGATCCTTTAATGGGTTTTGGTTTCTTGTGAATTTTTGGGTTGTAATGCATGGTTGTTCTGCTTTGATTTTACGTCATGGTAGATCAGTTGTTTATTAGAAGTCTGGTTTTTTTTTTAGTGCAGTTTTTGTTTGAGGAGATTGTATCTCTTTTTTCTGTAAAATTTTTGATCATTTTATTTCATTCGACTAGATTCTGACTCGTTCTTCCTTGGATTGTTGGTGTAACATGATTTAGATTCTATTTCGTTGGTTATGAATTGCTGGGTTTTTAAAGTTGAAAATGTATATTCTCTGTTATTTCTTTATTTACTTAACCTTCATACACATTAAAACATGATTTGGACTAAACCAACCATGTCCTAGAACTTTCCTCTGCCTCGGCATGGTTAACAGTCTCTTTTTCTTGGTGATTTGTAACTTATTCAATTTCATATGTTCAAGAAAAACTGCTGCTTTATAGAAATATTTGCTTTTCCTCAATGATAATTTCTTGATGTCTTGATCCCTTTCTCTATAAAACTTTCCAGAGGATCTTATTAATTTCAGTTGATTATATATAGTCTCATTTCCTTCAGTCTATGTTTATCTAATGTGTACCTTTTTCTGCTTTCGAAACCAATTAGTTCTTGATCTTTTTTCTGTTTTCACGGCATATGTAATAATTTTGCAGATAGTTGTTGATTTTACTGCATCATGGTGTGGACCTTGCCGCTTTATTGCACCATTTCTGGCAGAGTTAGCAAGGAAGCTACCCAGTGTCACCTTCATAAAGGTGGACGTTGATGAGTTGAAGGTATATTATATCCTGGGAACCATATTTTCTCAAGCAGATTATAGTACTCTACTCTGATTATTTATGGGGTTTTTTTTGTTTGATTTTTCCTTTGTGCAGCAAGTTGCTAGTGATTGGGATGTGCAGGCAATGCCCTCCTTTATGTTCCTGAAAGGAGGGAAGATCGTTGACAAAGTTATCGGGGCAAAGAAGGAGGAGCTGCAGCAGACCATTGCCAAACACTTGGCTTCAACAACTGCAACTACTGCTACTGTCTAACTTTAATGTTCTTGTCTGAGAAAAAGGCAGTGGTCATTATATAAAGCTTAGCTTAACCTTATTTTGTTCAGTACTGCTCTTAGATGTGTGTTGCAAGTCTAGATTGTCAAAAAGATTCAAACTTTTTAGTACCGTTGCTTTGTGGTTTGACTTGATGTACTTTCTGTTTTGTTTTTCCTATCAATGTGGATTTTATTGTTGGGAACGATGGATTTCGTTTGGTGAAAAAATTGCATAATTCTTGGATGCTTTTTCTTTTTCCACCATGACCATAAATTGAAAGAACAAAAATACACGAGAGAGTATTCCAATTGTTCTTGAAAAACTGCACAGAAGGTGGTCAGCACTCAAAAGAGGAGGAAAGGGACGTAGAAGCAGAAAAAGGTCATACTAGGATCCACTCCCAACATGAACCTATATCTATGATCTGGGGTTTATTTTTCCCCATAAGAGAAAAAAAAAAAAAACCATAAACAAGAATCTAACTGCATCAACACAAACATAACATAAAACTACAGCATCCCGATTCCCATTCCAACTAAAAGGGGAAGGCAAACCGGGGCTGCACCAAAGGAAACTCTCTTCAGAGTGCCCCTGGACCTATTAACTTACCTATCTAATAATTGACTACTGGAAAGCCTTTTTAAACACAATCTCAAATTACCTAACTTTAAACAGTAAATGCATGTTAGAATTTCATCCTCAGTGACAGCACTGTGACTTTAAATTTTATTTTGTTCTCCTTTCTTCCTTCCTTTATACACTGGATTAATGAGGTCCTGTGGTTGTAGCAGACATTGGGGAGCAAACTGCTTCGACGGATAGTCGCTTCAGTACATTTGGGCATGGATCTTTACCAAAATTGGAGTTTGATATGGCTACTGAACATCTTTGTTTCCCCTTGCACCTCTGAAAATATCAAATGAGGAAAAAAAATGGATTCATTTAAGTTTACAGTAGTTTTAGATGTTGTTTGTATATGGCATTGGAGAGATGATGGTAAATACCTTCTCTAGTATGGCATAAGAAGTAGGTGCATGGCAGGTTCCTTGCTGGAAACTCCCACAAGTTCCTGAAGGAGTACCGAAGCTTGCAAACTTGATAGAAGAAATGGATTGTCCAGGACCACAGTGAAGATGAACCTTGGGTTTGTGGAACTCTTCTGTTCTTCCGTAGTTTTCGATTTGCCAATTCCTAATGTTGGGGTGGTATTCAGTTACATCTGCACAAACTGAGGTCACTGATCTTTTCACGAGAGAAATTTTTGTAGGATCTCCTCCAAGTTCTTCGAAAAGAACCAATAGATTTTGCGTAGGTTTTAGCCAAGACCTGGGCACATGGTACCTGCAACAGTATATTTCAATGGTAAGATTAAGAATGTACTGATACTATAATGGTTTCATCTCAGAGTAATGAAAGATTACCATCGCTGAGATGGCTGGCCACAGCCAACTTGACACTTTGGAGGGCGGAAAGTTCCAGCATAGCTGCATTCGTTGCAATTTCCAGTAGCGTATGCAGTCCAGTATCTTCCAATGCTTTGGCCATTGATCCAAACTTGACCTTTGCCCATACTGCTCATGTCCAAGGCCAATGGTTCATCTCCATCAGGTGCATTAAAGTAAGCCTGCACACATTTTAGTGAATTTGTTTAGTCATACTTACTTTCCCCATTGGATCTCCATTTCACCTCATTAATTTGTGAGCATTTATACCTTATGCCACGTTAAAGGCTGTTGTCTTTGTGCAATCAATGAGCCCTGCAACCAGTCAACAGAGGAAATACCATCTGGAGAAATCACATTCATGGCTTCTCCCTTCAGTCCTACCTGCAAAGCAAGAATTGGTAAGAAGCTTATAGAAACTGTGACTTAATAAATATCAAGTCTTGTACTTGTGAAACAAATAAATAAGGTAAGAACCTGGTACGTCCATTTCGCCCAAGACAAGTCCAGTTTTCCCTGGTCAAGTCCATGCAATGCAACTGGGCCTAATACTCCAGTGTTCCATGTCTCGTAGTGTCCTCCTACATTCTGCAAAAACAAATACAAATGGGATTATTGGCATAATTTGGTTGTTAAAATCAAAGATATGCAAGTTAAGGGGAAGGAACTAACAGGAAGTCCAACAGCTACGCTGAGCAGTGCAATTTTATTTTTTCCAGCATGAAAATTGACCTTTCCCTTATAAGTGAGTCTCCTGTTCTCCCTAGTTCCAAAAGCAGAACCTATAAAACAGAACCACGTTGCAGTAAGGCAAAATAAGGTATTCCGATATCATCGATACGTTATTCAGAGTGCTGCTATTCTATATACCTGAAACTTGCCCATTGATGAAAATATGCAGCGCATGGCCTGTTGACTGCACAATGAGAGTTGGAAGTTCCCCACCATGCAAGAATGACTCGGTTGAACCAACGTCGACTCTGCAAACAAATTGATATCACAATTCCTTACAACCAAACCTTAACATTAACAAATTGAAAGGATATACACAGCTTTGCTTGGGCGTCAGTCTCAAACTTACTCAGTGATGTACCAAAGATAATCACTAGTATCTCTGGTCACATTTATCTGTTCCAGAAGTCCTGGAGCTGAAAACTTTGCACTGTCATCTAAAGCTGTCAAATCCTCATTGAAAGTTTCCCAGGAGAACATTTGGCTACCACTTGGCAGCATTTCCATTTGGGATGTTTGAACTCCGACCTGCAAATTGTGATAGTGAATACAATGATTATGTCCATGTATGCAGAGATAGAAAAAACTCTGCACTGAAGAATACAGAAGAACTCCGAATTCCACTTGACACAAACCTTGGCTGTATTGAACACTGCATTTCTGCAATCCGGAAGGATACTGATAGACCAAGGTGGTAAGTTATAGTGCATGTTATTGAACATCACTCTCGTGGCTGACTTTGTGTCATAGTTTGCAAGAAAAGCTGCACAATCTTCGGATTCTGAAGAGAAAACATGAGCCTGGAAAAACCAAATATTCATTAGAATCTTCAGAAATCCAGTAGTTCCTGAATCATCAATGAACGCACATAGAGATAAATACCTGTTGAAAGTTCCCTAAAGAAGTAACCACAGGATCTGCTGAAACAAGAGCACGCTCACATAGCTTAATAGCCCTATGAAGCTCCTTCAGGTGAGCATACTTCGGTTGCCTTATCAACCCTATTAAGTTAAACCACCAGAGAATTTTGTTAAACTCAATTTCAAGGTTGTTCTAAGATAGTTATATACTAAACAAATTGTATGAAGTAGAGCCCTCTTTTCCTTTTGTTCTCACCGTATTCATCAAGTGGAGCATCATAGTCATAGCTTGTTGTGATGAAAGGGCCTCCGGCTGTCCGTCCAAAGTTGGTACCTCCATGGTACTGTTCAATGGCAGAAAAGAACTTAATTTTGCGAACAAGACTAAAATATTCTTTGACTCATAGTTAAAGAACAACTCTCAAGTGAAAAAAACAAAAACCAACCATGTAATAGTTGATAAATGAACCTCCTTTCTGTATAAATCTAGCTACAGCAAATGCCAAATCCTGAACTGGCCTCTGGTGAATTGGTCCACCAAATTCCGAAAACCTTTGATTTAAACAAATAAGGGTCAGAACAGAACAGATGCAAATTAAGTTCAGTAGAACTATATTGGACTAAGAACATGAACACCACATACCAGCCACTCCATGCCTCTGTCCAAATTGTTGGTTTATATGGTCTGTTTGGAGTAAAAGCATCACAATAGAAGCCATTGCATGTGTTTATCTGTGTTTAACATGTCAAGAAAGAGTTAAAAATGTGCCACTGAAGCTCACTCTAGAACAAGATCTTAGCATCAAGAAAGCTACCACGACAGTTAAGAATCTAATGGCTGGCTTACCACAGGATCTGGAGCATCCTCTTCCTTGCACATCACCCACGGGACTCCGGTATCCAATCCGACGGCCATTTTTGCAGCCCAGTTAACATATTGCTGAGCAGGAGGTCCAAGTATCTTGACTTGGGGACCGTACTCATTTTCGATCTACAGAGCAAGTAAAAAATTCATATCAAGAACTAAAACTTGGTAGCATAACCTTAACAAGTACAACCAAATTATTGTACCTGGGAGAGAATGATCGGACCACCCTGAGTTTCGTATAAATTTTCACTCTTCATCAGACTGACAATTTTCTCAGTGAACCGCTGCATGTGCATCTGAGAGAAAGAGGAAGCAAATTGATTTATAATTTAGGAAGAAAAGCAGAAAAAGATATAAAATTAGGGTTCGATTATTCATTAAATTCAGAAAAGATAAGTTTCAGAATCTTTCGGTAACAAGGATGGGGTAAAATTAATGAGAAAGGGTTTAGAAATGTGAGACCTTGAAAGGCCCATTGTCTGTTCTGAAGCTAATTCCTGGAACATACTTCAACCAAACTGGAAATCCTCTGCAAGCACGAATTTAATTTAAGATTGGCTGAAATGGGTGTGTAAATTAGATCTAAAATCTAAACAAACAAGAGAAAAAAAGAGATAAAATACCCAAAATTCCACTCAGCACAAACATAAGGACCAATGCGAAGGTGAGCATAGAGCCCTGCTTTCTGAATTGTCTTTATGAACCTCACCAAGTCATATCTGCCTCCAAAATCATACTGGAAAAAGAAAATACTCAAGAAATAAGTAAAGAAACCTCCATTATACACAAAGTAGAAAGCTAGGTAAAAAAAAATTTTACTGAAAGCTAAGTACATTGCCAGGGGAAGGCTCGTGAACATTCCAGAACACATAGGTTTCAACCACATCTAGGCCTCCTTCTTTAGCCTTGTTTATCAGATCCTCCCACATCTACAAGAATTTAACACACAAAAAAAATTAAAAAATAAAAATCAGAGCTTTCTTCATCTTTCTTTCAAGGAAATGCAAGAAATAGCAGAAAGTAGACAAATTGAGATATACCTCTGGTGTACTTCTGGGATAATGTATGGAACCAGAAATAAGAATTCTTCTCTGTCCATTGATAACAATGGTTTTCCTATCATAAGTCACAGTACAGTGAATCAGCTGAGCCCCCAAAACCGTGAGCATGCAACACACTAAAACCCACTTGGAAACTGAACTAAAATCCATCCTTTTCTCCCTCTCTTTACTTCACTTCTTTATACTTGAATCTAAAATGCTGCAATTTTCCTGTTCATATATATATCCTTCTCTGCTGGAGGGAAATTTGAACCAGACCGGGAAATCAAGAAATCCGAAAACCAAGAACTTGAGAGAGAGAGAAGAAAAAGAAGAAAAGGAAAGAAATAATGAATGAGGGGCTCAGCAATGGGAATATAGGTGAGCTGCAAAAGCATCCATTTTTCCCTGCTTTGGGCAATTCCCACCTCACAGTCCACACTAAACCTGAAGCCTCAGACTAAGACCAAGAAATGTGTCATATGAGTGTGTCCCCATCCATACATATATAGGGAGAAAGAGAGAAAGAGAAAGAGGAAAAAAAAAAAAAAAGTAGATAAAAAAACAACTCTGGCATATACAGTTGTACTACAAATTTACAGCTTTGAATCACTGTTGTAGAGAGAGAGAGAGAGAAAGTCATCAATGCGTGAGTCTGAGCTCAAAAATTCAAGAAAAAAGGGGAAAAAAAAGATAAAATAAATAAACAATAATGTGAAAAGAACCTGACAGACAGAAAGAAGAAAAGGAAACTCCCTAACCCAACAAAACAACAACTAACGTAAATAAATCTAAGTAGCTTTCTTATACTGTTCCCAAGTAAAAATTATAGATTAATGCTAATGTCTGGAGAGTGATTCTCACGCGTCATTTGCATTTTTGCCATCTCATTTCTCCTCTTCTTCTTCTCCATTATTATTCTTTGTCTGTTGAGATCTTTGTTATTGTGGCATATATTAATCAAAAAAATGTTGTACGGCCATGTTACCATAACAAATCTTGTTTCTTCACATGGTGTCAGATTCATATAGCTTCGTTTCCTTTTCCTCTTAGACCAGAAAGAATTAACCCTGTTCTTTAGTTTCAAGAAATTAAAAATAAGATTTAGAAATGGCAGAGTTTCTTCAGTTAAAATGGGATTTACTCAAAAATTATTAAATCACTGACAAAACAAAGTCTTTAGCATTGTACTAATTGTTTTAAAATGTTTAAAATCTCAAGAATCATACTTTTTTTGCAAAATGGTGTAACACGTATATCAGTATCTAAAAAGAAAAAGAAAAACAAGAACATAAACTAATCAATTTTGACCATTCCACTTAAACATGTTGTCTTAATTTCTTTCTTTTTTTATTTTTTGTAAGCATCCATCCATTAGAGTTGTGCTGACAATTTAGTGTACTTCCAATACTACTGTCCTGCCGACTGCAGTTAATTTGGAGAAGAAAAATGGAATTTTTCCTTCCCATCAAGAAAACAATTTCTCTACTCAATCCCCCTCTTCTTTGTCTTTGAATAATCCCAATGAGAAATTATTCTCTTGTACCTAATCTAATCATATAAGCCCACACCACCACATCTATTTTGTCAATCCCATAATTTCTTATAAAAATTCGATCTTTTTTTTTCTTATAAAAAGTATTAAATTATTAATTTTGAAAGTTTACATAGCGGTGGATAAAGGAGTCTAAAAGAAATTGATAAGGGCACATGGAAGGAGATATAAGATTCACCAAACATGAAACTTCGATTCTCCTTCTCACGATGCAGATGGCACTCCACCGACACACCTTAAAGAAAAAACAAACGTAATTAAACTTAATGATTGCAAAAAGATAACTTTTTTACCGTTAAATTGTTGTGTCCAAACAAGAACGGGCTGCTGGTGGTGGTGGTGGTGGGATAGATGGAATGGAGAGCGACATTAATGTTTCTTACTTTCTCAACGAATTATTTGACCCTACACTTACATCTTTCTTACACATGTGAACTATTCCCTTCCCTTTACTCTCTCTCTCTCTCACTTGTTCGTCTCTATCACACACCATTCTTTTCTCTCTTTTCTGCCATTCTTGATCACACCACACACATATATATATATATACTAACATCATATTCTTGATATATAACTAGCACACAGCAAACACAACACAAAAATGCATTGTGAAAATAGGTTAGATTCGATATCTACTACGAGTATCATCAAATCTTTAAAAGTTAGATTTTGTAAACGCAATTTAAGTTAAATAAATTAATCGAGATAACAAACAGTAATAAATAAATTTCTTGGTATATATACATACATACATATAATGCAAATTTATACTTACTAGTAATTTCCCAGCTACTCACTCCTACCACAACAATTCGTGTGTATTCATAATCAGTGCCGGCGTATATACATATATATATATATATATATGTATATGTATATATATAAACTTAATTTTTTTAGTATTTGAAGTATGTACAGCTTGCTAGTAGTGTTCACGGATGGGAAAGAGAGGTCAATTCTTGATAGTTCATGTATGTAATTTTGTGTCAATTATACCCTTTTGCTTTCCATATTTTTACCTCTTTTATCCTCCCGTGTATATATATATATATGGATGGATCCAACCATAAAATTATATGGGTAGATTTAGTAGCCTTCATCACAAATTTATTTATTCTACATTTAACTTGTAATTATGAAAAAATAATTTTTTTAAAAAAGTATATATATATATACTGTTTACTACTTTTGTGATGTCTCATATTTATTAAAATTGATTAAAGATGGAAAGAAAAAAAAAAAGTCATTTTGATGATTGAAAGGGTCAAAAGAACAGTATTATTTTGCTACCTTTTTTATTTTCTTAACTACAATTATAATAATTAAATTTGATTAGAGGTGAAAATAATATTTTTTTAATGGGTTTTAAGCGCTTAGAGCATGGGATACCAACTGACTGTGCCGTTGTCAGGTAAGTGTGAGTGAGTTGATTACGCTTTTTTTCTTAAGCTTTCAACGGCGGGAACCACGGGGATTGGTTGGTGGGGAAAATTTGTGACGGCCCTGTCAACCATTTTTAATTTATTTTATTTTATTTTAAATTCATAAATAAAATTTGACCGACAGAATTTCCTGTTTTAGAAAAACAAAACTCAAAGTAGTGTTTGAGTAATATCTTGACTTTTCATTACAAACAAAATCTTCAATCTAATCTAACAGGTGAAAAATCAAAAAAAAGTACATACGAGAATCTCTATTTCTGGTTATTATCAGATTCTTTATACTGACTTCTTTTTATACTCATTAAAAATTTTATTGATATTCTTTTTTTCTTTTATTTGTTTTATTATTTACGTAAAAAAATAGCCCTCCAATTAGTTTTATTTTCCCCCCTACTCGAGAAGGTTAAAAGTTCGTTACCAGACAGTTATAAAATGATTCATTCCCGCCTTTTAATTATTTATTTTGATTTATTATTATTTTTGGTAATTGTCTAATTGACCCTTTTTCTTTTATCTTCTTGCATAAATAAGCCCTACATTTAATTGACTGAAACACCACCACCACCACAATCAAAGGAAAGCAAAAGCAAAAGCAACAAAAAGAGGGTTTTGCATTTCTTTCTTTCTTTTTTTTTTTTTTGGATTAAATAAAAGGTTATATAACTCTATTTATCTCGTGTAATATTTATTTGTTTGATGTTTTTTGGTGATAAATATACAAATATTTGAATCTTGGAAATGAGTTGATCATCTAGACAATATTTATTGTAATGAGACAAGTTTCGTTTTTGTTTATTGTTTATTGTTTACAAACCTTTAATGCCTAACTCTTGCATCCAGCCAGTGATGTTTCCTTCGGGAGAAAGGAAAAGTAAAAAAAAAAAAAACAGTTGTTTCTTTTCTTTTTTAAAAAATAAAAATCTATTCTTGAATAATTGTATCGTGAAAGAGGATGTACGAGTTATGGTACGGAGGAAGTGCAGATACTGCCCATTTTAATGGTAAAGCTAAAGTCAAAACCTAATTATATATATATATAATATATACATATAAAAGCAAAAGGTGGAGTTAGGTGTGAGCAAATCAAAGAATGCCATTGTGATTGGTCCTCCCCTCGGTTTAAAGCAAAGCTGGTTAGGGGCTTTCCCTTTGCCTTTTGACAACTCCGTAATTTGCTCTTTCATATATATATATATATATATATAGAGAGAGAGAGAGAGTATTGGGTTGTTATGCTTGCGGAAAGCAACTAAATTATACAATGAAATGGAAAGAATGTATTAATAATTTAATTTTGTGTAATTCATGCAGTTATTTAAAATTTATAAATTTTGAAAAAAGAAAAAGAAAAAGAAAAGAAATGGAGAGTCAAATTAGGTTTAGTAGACACATGTGGTACGTTCCTCCCTCTCAAAGGAAAGTTTCAATTCATCAAGAATGGAACCTTTAATAATTCACTCATCTAATTTTTCAGTATTATATATATATATATATATTATTAAATTATTAGAATTTTAATTAATTTAAATTTGATTTTAAATGAAATTAGGCTAACTCTTAGATGGAGCTATGATTAATTTTGGGGTGAATGTATTTTAGGGTACAATAGGGTGGGGAAGTAACGGGCAAATTAAGAAAAGAAATTTGGGCTATGGGCTTATGGGCCGAGAAGGGGGACCACTTATTAATTGCACGTGGCGGACATAATTGATACAAAGAACCGTTACCATATTGCCGTTTGCTTCCGTTATTACTTTTTCCCATTAGCCTTTTTGGTCTCTATAGCTATAATTAAGATTCCGTCACCTCGTCGGAGACAATAACAGTAGAAAAGTTTTCTGTTTACTGAAAGCAAATTAAGCCTACTTTTTTACATCGCCCGTAAATATTCCCTTTACGAGGGATCAAAATCCAAAAGCATTGCCCCATGTGGGCCCCACATGTTTTTCATAATATACACATTATTTATTTAATTTTTTAATAATAATAAAAATATCTTATTTTAACATTTATATAATTACGTTAATTACGAAAAAAAAAAAAAAAAACTAATGCATCAAAGACAATTATGATAATGTTCCACGCTACCGCAGGCCACATATATTTCACATCCTTCATTCTCAAGCTTCTTTATTTTTGTCTAATATTTTTATTATCCTAAAAAAATATTTCGTATTATTTATAATATATATTTCATGATATATTGTTTAAAAAAAAAAAAAGTTAAACAAAGTGATCCTATAATTAATGTAACATGAACCCTCAATTATGGACCTGTCTTGTTTGGAGTTTTTCTTTTTCATAAAATAATTTTTTTTCTAATTTTTATGTCCCACTTTTATTTTAGGGGAAAAGGATGGGGGGAGACATTTGAACAACCTTATTAATGTTACAATAATTACAACCATATTATCATCGACACTGATCATCATACCTAGAATGCCTAAACTCAACTTAATTGCTTTAAAAATTTTAAATTATTATATATATATATATTATAGTTAGATTGAGGTCCATACCGACACACTGGTGAACCGACACTATAATACAAATCCTCATGCAAGAAGAATCAAGACGAATGAGCACCACCGCCCCTTCCCACGCTTCTTTTTTTTGCATGCAGATAATAATGCTGTACAATGAAAATGGATATAAAATTGCAACCGACAATTTCATATATTATATATATATATAAATTTGGGTAACAAAGGATATTTGTTGTAGATATGTAGGACAATAGTTGTCAAATTTTTACATTATATTAATTAAAAATCTTGGAGAGACATTACAAACAGAATGTCTCAAAAAATTATTTTTCAAAAAGGTTGTTGGAGCCCAATAAGCAAGTAGGCCAGTGCTGTAATCTGTAATGAGTTGGGCTATGAAATTAAGCCTCCAAGGTTTTCTTTGGAAGCCCAAACTTACAAGATTACTTAGAAAATGAAAATGACGCCATCCATGTCCAGCACAAAATTTGAATTCAACTGTTGAGCGCGAATTCTCCCCAGGAACAAATCACAGAATCAGCGAGCCAAAAAAGAAACATTTAGAATCGGACGATGCATCGTCGTTGTAAAGAATTCTCGAGCGATATTTCACGATTGATTACGAGGCAATGGTTTTTCCTTCATCAGTTTCGCGCGAAATCAAGCCGTCGGTTTATCGTCAGAGACTCTGACAAAGAAGACGACGATGAGATTTCCGGAAAGGAACCGGAAATTCAGGAGGGGCGTCTTCATTTGTTCAAAAGCAGAGGTCAGCATCTGCTTACCAATCCGTGGGTTCTGGATACGATTGTGCGGAAATCAAATATAGACCCGAGTGATACTGTTTTGGAGATTGGACCCGGTACTGGAAATCTCACTATGAAGCTTCTCGAAGCTGCTCAAAGAGTTGTTTCTGTTGAGATAGATAAACGTATGGTGGAAAGGGTTCGAAATCGCGCTACTGAGAGAGGGTTTGAAGAAAGGTTAACTGTAAGACCGAATGTTCATTTACTGTTTGATAAAATGCGTCATAGAATATACTTTTGCAGGTAGGTTATAGCGTGTTTTAATTAAGTTGGCGAATTTTAAATGGTGATTTTTTTCTGCAGATTATGTGTGGTGATGCATTGAAGGCCGAGCTTCCAAGATTTGATCTTGTTGTGGCCAATATTCCTTATGGTATATCTTCACCTTTGGTGGCTAAATTGGTGTTTGGGGAGAATAAATTTAGAAGTGCTACCCTTTTGCTTCAGAAGGAGTTTGCTAGGAGGCTGTTGGCTAATCCTGGTGAGTCTGAGTTTAACAGATTAGCTGCAAATGTGAAACTTGTTGCTGAAGTGGAGTTTGTTATGGATGTAAGTAAGGCAGATTTTGTTCCCATTCCTAAAGTTGATTCTTCTGTGATTAAAATCTATCCCAAAGAAGACATGGAATCTGTGGATCTCAATGAATGGTTGGCTTTTACAAGAACATGTTTTAGTAACAAGAATAAAACACTGGGAGCAATATTTAAGCAGAAAAGGAAGTTGACGGAGTTGATGAACTTATCAGAAATGAGAAAGCTTAATAGAAAGCCTGAAATGCATTGCCATAACTATGGAGCTAGTGAGGATGATGGAATGTGCATTCAACAAGAGAGTGATTTGTCTTCAGGCTCTGATAAAACAATGAGCTTGTTCAGGGAGAAAGTAATTGACATTTTAAGATCAGGAGGATTTGAAGGTAAGAGACCATCAAAGCTCTCAAACAAGGAATTTCTCCTTTTGCTATCTTTATTCAATCAATCTGGAATATATTTTCAAGATCAAGAAAAGTTGAATGATGCTAGTGAAGCTTTGGTGGATCCTTAAAGTTCATAACCGAACATCAATTTATTGCTCAAACCTACTCTATTCGATAGAGGTTCTGCTGTACATTTCCTCTGGCTCCTTAATTCTGTCTATGCCGAAAAGTGCAGCTTGTACCAAATTTTTATGGTCCATGCTACATGATTCAATGAGTGGTAGAAACAAACATATGTTCTTTAAAACCATCCACATTTTGCCGCTGAAGTGGGAAAATGAAGCTAAATACCTCCATGCTCATCAGTACAACTACAACCAGTCTCTGGTACAAGCTTTGTTCCTAATTATCCTTATCAGCATCAATAAATTTTGGTTGCATATTGTTCTGAGTTGGATAATTCTAGGTCACCAATTTACCATTGTTGTCACATGTCAGATCACGATAGAGATATAAATTGCTTCTGTGTTTGATAGGCTTTTCTAAGGAGCTTGTTCTGAATATCAATGGTGCAAGCAGTGATGCTGAACGACCACCATGTACAATAACCACAAGGATATTATTGCTTACCAAGGATTCACCATGAATCTTGGTCCTTTTCTCATTGTAAAGGCAATCATATTAGGCAAATTGGTCTGATTTCAGGTTTGTCTTTAATATCTAGAAATGCTGAAGTATTTATCCAGTACTTGCAATTTTATTTTGGGTTTGCAGTGGAACTAGTATTACCTCACCTTAGTGACAATGGTGCTAAAAGACTGACAGTGTTAATGTAAAGTTCTTTCAAAGTTCTATTTTTTATTTTGGTTTTGCAGACATGGGAGTTGTACAAGGTAGCAAAAGTCCAACGTGGGAAGGACCACGCTACACCATCATCTATATTTATCAAAGAAAGGAAAACTTCAATGGGGAAGAACATGGTTGGAGGAATTATATCACCCACTTGCAATTTTAACACTTATTTCTACACATCCATGGCCCAGGGAACCTTTCCTTCAATCAAAAGAAGAAAGTGACCCCAGAACTAACTCTATGATTTAAACAATCTCAATCACATGGAAAATATATTTTGGGGTTATTGTCCCAGTCGGATCACTATTATTTATTTCATAATGGTCACCCATATCTCTTATATCTCATTTCATTTCTAATTTAGAGGGCAAAACATTATGGAATAAAAGTTTTTATGAGTCATATATATATATATATATATATTATTCAAGAAAAGAAAAAAAAAAAAAAGAAAGAAAGGATTAAGCTTATGGCCCTCTCCATCTATGGGAGATGGCCGGTATAGAACCCCAACCAAACGGCACATTCTATCTTGGATCACTGTCCTATTATGGCCGCTATGGTTATCGGAAGCTTACGCTTCATCCTAACAACTGGAAAACAGATAATGTCATCATCCTCAGCCACCCACCTGCACATAATACCACACACACTATCTTCAAATTTTTTTTTAAATAGTACCGTAATTCCTTTGCTTTCAAATAATTAATTGCCTTGCATCATCATCTAGATTTTATTACCTGTAAGTGGTAACCAGATGATGAAGAAAGATTGCAATTTCAAGTCTGGAAAGTTCTAAACCAGGACAAAGCCTCTGTCCGCCACCAAACGGTGTATATATGTTGCTATTCACTTTGGCTCCGTTTTCTTCATATGTAAACATCACATAATTTAGCTTAATTTGAAGGTTTATTCAAAAAAAATATATATATACATACATATATATAGATCTAGAACTTACCTCCCACCTCCAAGGATTAAATTTATACGGATCCTCGTAATGCTCTTCGTCCATATGAAGAGAAATGAATGAGGCTAACACACACCAACCTTTCGGAATCAAATAATCTGTAAGAAAACAGAGTAATTGGTCAGTGTGAAAATTATATAGGTATGTATGTATGTATGGATATGTTTACACATTTTTGTCACTGTCACTGTTTGGTTGATAAATTTACTCAAAGTTACTATACAAAATTGGTGTTTCCATGAAAGCAATAATGCATTTACTGCATTAAAAAAAAGAATGGAATCTGAAAATTTGAATGTTGTTCGTTAATAAAAGAGCAGTTAATAGCCGCAGCTACCTTTTATTTTTACATCTTTCTGAGCTTTCCTCCAAACAGCGTTGATAATGTTCGCCATTCTCAGTGTTTCACTGATCACCTGAATAAACCAGGTGCATCTTTCAGTTACAGTTCACAAATTATTTTACCATAGAGTTTGAATTAAAAAATCACTCACATTTTGTGTAAATGATAAAGAAACGTAATCCGTCCAGGCATATTCCTCTCCGGCCTTTCGCTTCTTCAGCTCCATGTTCTCCTCCTGCAAATTACATTCGATTAATCTCAACTGAGTCAATTTTCTCTAATATCCATTTCTCCACCAATTAAAATCTACTTCCATTTTAATATGAGATTTTAGTTTTTTAAAAAAGAAAAAAAGAAAAAAAGGAAAAAAAAAAAAAAAAAGGGAAAAAGGAGAATGAATTGGGCCGGATCATATTTGAGTGGACCGGTTGGCGACCGTGCAATATATACTACGACAGACAATGAAGTTAAAATAAAAGGGTCCACGTCTGACAGCCGTCCAATCTCAATCGTACGGCTGCAAGACGTCCATACAGAGAATATGGGACCGACATATTTGAATCCACGTGTGGCATGGCAGCTCATGCGTCTGACTGAAAATGACTTTGAAAAGTCAAACCAGTACCACAAATCATAAAAGTGAGATTGACCTTTTAGGTCCCTCAGCATGCACATGGATCTATGTAATCCCAACCCTCAGATCAATCCCAACTTAATCCTATCCGTCGATCACAAAACCACTCCACACTGTAGAAACAGAGAGAAAATTGAAATTAAAAAAAAAAAAAAGTTGAATTTAATTACGGATCCCACTTACCACCAATCGTTCCAGCGCGAGAGGATTGTCACCTAAAAATTTAACCGCGAGAGTCATGGCGGTGGGAACGGTTTCTTCGCCGGGAATCATCATCTCGATCACGTTTCCACTGATGGAATGAATGGTAAATGAGGTTGTGAACCGTCCGATTCCAGCGTATCACGCAGTAGCAAATCAAGTACGTCATTTACCGATGTTACGGATCCATCCTGATTCCGATCATCTCCTTTCTTTTTGGTCCTTATATGTAATTTCTTTTCTTCTATGATTTCCTTCACCACTTTTAGCATATTCCTCTTTGCCTTGAGTGCGTTGTATAACCTAGTACCGGGAATTTTAACCGGTAAAGAAACCAAACCCTTACTGTATTCTTCAAATTGTCTGCGCAGGTAATTCAGTTGTTCGCCGGGACAAACGCTCATCAATGCTCTCACCATAACTTCGAATGAGATCTTTTTGCTCTCTTCCTGAATGTAAACGCGATGATCACCGGCGGCGGCAGCAGTAGTAGTAGTCCAGGTAGAGAGGGCATATTGAACAGAGCGTTGGACGTCTCTGGTAATTTTGGATTTGAATTGTGGAGATCTGAGGAAACCTCCGATTAGGGCATGTGCTCTTTTCTGAAGAGGACCGTCTATATAGAGCAGAGAAACTTCCCCCATTAATTCCGTGATTGATTTTGGGTAATGAGTGGAGAAAGCATTTCCATGATTCTGCAAAATCACCTTGTTCACATCAGGATCCGTTGATACTATCGCGGCGTTACCCAATATGTGAGTTCTGAATACCTTCCCGTACCTGATAAAATCCCATAGTCACGAAAAATCAATTTCCACTTTTTATTATTTAAAAAAGGAATTAGTAAAGTTAAATTTAACATTTTTGTTGGTTCCTCATTGATTAAAGGGAGAGGAGAAGGAAGCAGATGAAATAATTAATTCCCTGTTTTGGCCCATAAGGAAATAAATACACGAGAATAGGTTTTTCCTGTGTTTACAGTCTGCAGCAGCTATAAGTTCAGTCTAGAAATCACTTCCTGTATTCTACACACTCATATATATCTACTAGCATAAATTACTGAATTGCCAAAACCATGGAATTATTTAGAGAGAGAAAATAAACAAAGTACATTTACACACACACACATATATATATATATATATATATATATATATATATATATATTATTTATGTCCTATCAACCCACTTGTCATATTCTCTGTATTTCAATATAATATCAATGTTACGTGAAATCATCGAATTCTCCCTGGCGGCTTCCACAAATTTGTACAAATTACATTAAATTTTTTTTCTCTATATATGGATATGGATATATATATATATATATGAACAATTTATATAAACTCGAGAAATTATCAAATAATAATAAAGAAAAGAAAAGAAAAGGTAGGGAAAGGCAGCTGTGTGACAATGAACACACACGTGAACAAGGTGGACATGGACATCTATATGTGGAAAGTATATATATTTATATATATTATATATATATATATAGATAGAGAGAGAGAGGGATCATGCATATTCTATAATATTATTATACGATTTGATCTTTGTAGAGTCAGTTGTTGCAAAATGTTAAAAGGACATATAGGAACCACACTCCTCTCTTCTCGAAAAGCAGCTGTCGGTAAAGGAAAGCCATATATATAAATATACTTACATATTAATATATACACAACTACTTTCTCGATCGAGGAGCCAGATTTTATGTGATCTTTCATTTCCTTGTTTATGAAGATTGATCCAAATTCTTAGGGCCGAAGATAAACCAGAAGAAAAAAAACTAAAAACCTTGGTTTAACCTTTTTCTAAATCGTCCAAATAACACACACAAAAAAAAAAAAAGAAAGAAAAAAGAAGAGGAAATTATCCACCATGATTAGGTAAAATATACATACAGGGGAGAAGGAAATTTGTCTTATTAGGTATGCTTTTTTTCTTTTTATTTCCCTGTTCTTAGAATTGAAAGGTGTATCAATCATAATATCTTTTGAATACATCTTCACCATTTTTGTTTCTGAACTGTAGAAGATTTAAGAAAAAAGGGAAAAGAGAGAGAAAGCTTACAGGGCGGTGCGTTTCTGGAAGAAGCTGACGGGAGTAGAAGAATAACCGCAAGAAATGAAATCCAGTGTTTCTCCAATAAAAGGCCAACCTGAACTTCCTCTTGGAATTCCATTTCTTCTATCTTTTTCTTCCTTGTTTTTTCTCCTCAACTTATACACCAAATAAACTGAGAACAGAAACAGAGTACAGATCAAAACTGAACTTCCACAAACCCATGTCATTTTCACAATATGCCCCCCCTCCCCTTTTTTTCTTTTTCTAGAAGTTTCTGGAAAATCAAGCTTTTGAAAATACAGAGTTTTGCTACCCTAGTGGGAGTTCTTCTGAAGTTAAAATGGGGAAAAAAAGAAAAAGAAAAAGAAAACAGAGGATGGGTATTTTTCCTCTCAGAACACACTCATGCAGTTCAATCTATTTATATAAATAAATCCCACCAATGGAGAGAGAAAAAAGGAGTTTTTTTTCCTTTATATAATATATATAAATATATTAGTGAAAAAGGAAAAACAAAGTGAAGAATTTCTAGGAATTGGATAACAGACTAATTAATATATGGGTGGCCATGGTTTATACTTATCAAATATATTACTATTTTTAGATTTGGAAAATAAATATTTCTAGAAAAACATATGTATATTTTTGGGTACGTTGAAGGAATTTTTAGAAGTAAATTCATAATCAATATATGGTTTTTTGTGTCCACATGATATTCTCAAAATCTAAAATGTACTGATTATCAAATTATTGCAGTTTGGTCCCCCAGAAAATTTTAGAAAAATGTCCTAATCAATGGTAATAAATAATATTATTACTATTGTAAACATGTTTTTCTACTGCATTTCTGAGCTGGCTCAATATTTTTCCTCCTAATTTTAATCACTATAATTATTCTTTTACCTTTATAATATTTTTTTAAAAAAATTCCCTTGATTATGATTCTTTCTTAAAAGTGTTTTTGGTAATTACTTAAATTTGGCAAAAAATTAATATTAATCATGCAAATGAATTTGAGACGCCAGCCAGCTTTCATTGGGCTGAATGGGCTGCGCCATTTGTCAGCCTATTTTCTTTAAACTTTCCCAGTTATCTTTCTTGGCTTTCGGTGTTATCTCTTCAAACTCTCGACTTGTCATAGTCATTCTTCAATTTTTTTTTTTTATTTTTTTTTTTTACTTTTCACTTTTATTTATTTTTTAGTTTTTCTATGTAAAAGAAATAAATGTATTCTCACTCAGTAATTTTACTATACATCACTCATTGATGATCGCCTTGAAACTAATTTCACACCTAACATTTTGTATGAATTCAACAAACAAATATATATATATATATAATAATACATTGTCCGAAGAGACTTAAAACTCTAAATAAACCCAGCAGATTTAAAAAAAAAAAAAAACACAGAAAGAAAACACTGGAATATTGACTAGCTACAAGAAATAGAATTCCATTGTTATGTGAATACCTGTATCTTCTTTGCATATTTGGCTGTTCCATCCTCTGTCTCCGACCAGGTAGAAATTACTGTAAGAAACTGATCAAATTCAATGAGACCATGTATCATATGAAAATGAAGTGGCAGCACAGGCCGTTATGTACAAGTCCAATTCTTACACGTTCTTCTTAATAACTCTATAAAAACCTGTATCCAAAATTGTTCTCGTCCACTGGTAAGAACCAAGACCTGATTCAAGAGGCATTCTTCTCAAGTTCCATTAGCACAGACAACACTGTCCTTAGTGGGAATGTTGTGGAATGTGCTTAGTTTAGTTATAGATTGAGCTTCTCCAATAAGTGATGCTCTTGTGGATTTAGTAATGAGAACTTCCACATAATCACCAACTTTTGGATTTCTTTTACTGTCATTTTCAACTCTGTCTGGGACTGGCAAGTTTTTAAAATACACCCTGTGGGACCTATCACTTTTGCCGATAAGCTCTGTGTCGGGGGCTCTCTTGTTGGGTCCTTCAACAAGAACAAGTTGGATGCTGCCTATTTGAGAATCATAGCACTGACCTGTACTCTCCCGGAAGGTTTCAATGAGTTCTGTCAATCTTCTCTGCTTTACAGTCTCAGGAACATCATCAACATAATTCCTGTGGGCATGGGTTTTTTCTCTCATACTGTATGCAAACATGTATGCCATATCATAACCAACAGCCTTTATGAGGCTGAGTGTATCTTCATGCTCCTCCTCTGTCTCACCACAGAAACCTGTTGCAAGGAATCAAAAATTTTCAAATGGTAAATGGCAGTCAAAGAGTTACTATATATCTGAAGAATATAGGAGAGGTAGGATACGGTAGTCAATGCAGCATATCCCCATATCACTACATCCAAACAAAGAAGTAGTGTGCTTAAAGACTTACCACAAATGAAATCACTGCTTATCCCCATATCAGGAATTATATTCCTTATCTTTTTCACGAGTTCTAAATATACTTCTCGAGTATAGCCTCGCCTCATCCTTTCTAGTACCGTACTGCTCCCTGTTTGTGCAGGCAGATGAATGCTTTTGCAGATATTGTGCCTATCCCTCATCACGTACAGCAAATCGTCAGGAAAGTCTTTGGGATGTGGTGAAGTGAATCTTAACCGCATCTCTGGAAATTCTACAGCAAGTCTATCCAAGAGATGAGCAAAACGCAAACCCATGTTTTTCACTTTGGACATGCTGGAAAAGCCATCACTAAGTTTCCAGTTAACTCCTGGTTCAACATCTTTCTCAGTTCCACTTGTATCATTATAACTGTTTACATTTGACCTAAAAGCGTCACCTCTTTCACGCCTTCTTTCCATAGCTCTCCAACCTCTCTCACAATCGATTCCACTGGGCGAGATCGCTCTCTGCCTCGGGTGAAAGGGACAATGCAGAAGGAGCACATGTTATTGCAACCTCTCATTATTGAGACAAAAGCACTAATTGAATTTTTTGATATACGAACAGGATTGATATCAGCATAAGTTTCTTCAAGTGAAAGTAGAGTGTTAATTCCTTTTTGGCCATAGTCAACCTCTTCTAAAAGGCGTGGCAGGTCCCGATAAGCATCAGGTCCACAAACCACATCAACCATCTTATCTGCATCCAGTATCTTATCCTTCAACCGCTCAGCCATGCATCCCAGTACAACAACCTTTGGAGGATGCAGGGATTCTGAACGTCCAGTGGCTACATTGCTCTTCCAATGCCTCTTTAGAAACCAAAAGTAATTGAGCCTCTGCCAAACCTTCTGTTCTGCATTGTCTCTGATTGCACAGGTGTTTATAAAAATTATCTCAGCACTCTCAGGTACTTCAACAATTTCGCTATATCCAGCTTTCTTCATGATAGATAAGACTATCTCCATATCATTGACATTCATCTGGCAACCATAGGTTTCATGATATATGCGACCTTTAGGAAGAAGATCAGAAACTGCTGCCAAGCTAGCAAGAAACAAAAGAAAAAAAGAAAAAGAAAAGAATGAAGAGCAAAAGCATGTCAGTGTCTTTCCTTTCTTGCACAGAGTAGCAGAAATACCACGTAAAAAGAAGAATTTCTATCTATTGAAACTACTTGGAAGTAAACTAGAGCAATCATCAGCTATAGATTTGAGGTATTGACTCAAACATACTTCGAAGAATGCTCCAGCATAAGATACCAATGTATATAGAACAACCAATAGGCACTAAGTCTGCATTCCATGCATCTTTCTTCTTTTGAGAATTATATGTGTATATATATCCATGTCATATACTATGTTGTTGGTTTTATATGGTAAGCCCAGACCGACATATCATGTTTAAGATCAGAAGGCATACATGAATTTCTCTATCCATTATGAGAATGGATGTTATAAACATCATGAGATTATTTTTCTCCTAGCTGCTTACAAGCTGATGAAACTAACCAATTCTTTCTAGCCACCTCTTAATTTCATGATTCAATCTTCAATAAAATAACAAGAATAAAGTTTAAATACTCGTCTTCTAATTTCAATTGCATCAACGCACTACAACTCTCAACCCTTTTAATAGAATTAAGACGGAAACCACAATTAAGATGGTAGAGGAAGAAAAAAAAAAGAAAAGAAAATTGGAATCTTGAACGACTTACTCGAGCTGACCTTCAGAAGCAGTGGCAGTAGGAGTGGCTTTGGGAATGAAATGGTGGAGGCCAGGAATTTCCCCATTGCTGGAGAGAGAAGTGCGAGACAAGTTCCGAGTGAAGTTAGCTGAAAACGTTGAGCTCCTTATCGCCTTCAATGGCCTCTGCGACACGAGGAAGTGAGCTAGCGTGGGAGGTGAAGACAGTGATATCGAGTAAATTCGTCGGAGAGGAAAGGCGGAGCAGTACCGACTCGGAAGTTTAAGGAGGCATCCGTGAGGCTGATTTAACACCGACGACAGGGAAGATAGCGAAGACGCCATTACTCCGTGAGTGTGTGGGAGAAACGATTTCCAGCGACTGCTGCGGTAGGCTTCGTAGGCCGAGATTCGTAAAAAATTACATTGGGCTGATAACCTTTTGGCCCAACAACCCCAAGTTTTTACTCTAAATTACGTAAAATGATTATTATTATTTTATAAAAACAATTAAAGAAAAAAGCGGAATCAACTACAAGCACAAAATTGATATTATCTAATGTAAGAGGAGAATACCATCCTTTCCACCTGTCTTCTCCGTTCTTACCTGGTTCTTCTGCGATCATCAGCGACGCCGTGCGGAACTTTTCTTTTTTGTGTTAAAAAGGCGTCCGATTGATAGAGCATGGAGAAATGGAAAGCCACATATGGTCTGCTCAAACGCTGGAGAAATCAATCGTTTCTCTGTAATTCAAGTTACTGTTGTATATCGATGCCAAGTAAGTTCTTCTGCTCCGAGGTTGCATAACCTATGAAGGTATTTATGTCACGACGAAGCTACTTCAATTTTTTGACTAGGGAGCTGTATTTCGATTATAGCTGAAGGAAGTTGGTGTTAATTTTTGCTGACGTATTATTTACAGCATAGTTGTTTAAAGTTTAATTATTAGGAGCCAGAGCAAAATGAAATAAACAGAATTATCAATTCAGAAGTAAATTTCTTGATGTCCATGATATCTATGCCATTTGTCTATTTATACGTTGGTTGTAACTTGTAATATATTTTCCAGGGCTTACATTTCATTCTAATGGAGTTCGGGAATATTCAGATTTACGGCCTTTAATTGATTATCGGGAAGGATATAGCAGTAGTAAATGTGGAGATCATCGTAGATATTTTTCTTCATTGGTTCCAGATTTTCAGAGGTATCCTAAATTTTCTACTATTAACTCCGAGGATATCAGTCATTTCAAGAAAATTTTAGGTGATAGAGGTGTTGTTCAAGATGAGGACACATTGGATAGTGTGAACACAGATTGGATGGGAAAATACAAAGGCTCAAGTAAGCTTATGCTTCGACCTAAGAGCACAGAGGAGGTTGATATATATATATATATATTCATATAATATTTTTCCCATTTGGCAACTCAATTTTCAAGCGAGAGAGAATATTTTTCCCTTCTGTGCAGATTTCTCAGATACTTAAATACTGCAATTCCAGAAGCTTGGCAGTTGTTCCACAAGGTGGAAATACAGGTCTTGTTGGTGGAAGTGTTCCTGTTTTTGATGAGGTAATTTATAATTTTCTCATGGTGAATTGTGAACTTCTAAGTTTCTCATAGATGTTGATTACCATGGTGCTACGTGGTACTTTGCAGTTGGATTATATTATCATTGACAGATTTTTATCTTCCAAATAGAAATGCAAATTTTGTTCCAGAAATCAGATAGATTAAATATTGCTTAAAAGGAAATAAGTTCTGCTGCAGGAAAGTGATGCAATGTGGAAAATTGAACTTTGATTGTGTAATTGTGAGAACTTAAAGGATCTTCTGAATTCAACTCACTTTCCTCGACTACACGATTTTATGCCTAAGCAACATTTCAAGTGCTTAGAGAAATTTGCCTTAGGCTTTAATTGAATGAGATCAGTCTCCAAGTGATATTAAGTGCGTGGACAAAATTTGTGTTTCCAACCACATAATAATTAAAAATAACAAGCTATGAAGGGAGGGAAGATCTTTAAGTGCTTCTTTAAGATGCCATTATTTACTCTAGTTGTCAGAAATATGGCGAGTACCTTCATTATAACTTTTCACCAAGAAGTCTGCAGTAGTGAAGAAACTTTGTAGCTTTTTCTCTTCAACATTTCCAACTTATCTCAATGTCAGTGTTTGACTTAATTTGTTAATGCTAAAACTTTGCAGGTGATTATCAATGTTGGTTCCATGAATAAGATCATATCTTTTGACGAGGTAATGATCATCCATTGAAGACTTCTTTTAGATCCACTAGTGACTAATGAAAGGCCTTTTCTTCAAGGCTTGCTCATATAGGATGCACACATTAGAATTGTTGCAATCTAGCCATTTTCCCTTTTACTCACTGTCTAGGTTTTCTATACCTGGTTTGAAAATCTAATTTTTCATTCTGCAAATTGTATGGGAAGTAAAAATTACCTCCAAGAATTCCGTGGTCCCCATCAACATTAAATGTGAGCTCTGTACTGATATGTTATTTCATTTTCTTCATTTCAGACAAGTGGCACATTGGTTTGTGAAGCAGGATGCATACTGGAAAATCTGATTTCTTTCCTTGATAACCATGGGTATGCTTGTTTTACCTTCATTCCTTGTTTCTTAGTGGAGAACACCTTGGATAACTGCAGAGTCAGTCTTCTTTCATTCTTTTGGATTGATATGAGCTACTTATTTACCTATCCATATCTTTACTGGCACACCAATTTATAGAGTCACGCCAATTTCAGAACCTGTTATCGCAGGTTCTTTTTTACTACACAATTTATGTTTGCTGGGTTCATAGATATTTTCAGAATTTGATTTTCAAAATGTTTTACATGCTTGAACCTCTGTGTGTGAAGCTGTCTCTGACTTTTACTGAAGTTTCCATGGTGATGGTCCAAACCAGATTTTAATCATCATGGAAAAGCTCTAATGAGATCATTCCTTAAAATCACAATCTAAATGAACATTTTGTTATTTCTAGATATATAATGCCACTGGATTTAGGTGCTAAAGGTAGCTGCCAAATTGGAGGAAATGTCTCAACTAATGCTGGTGGGCTACGGCTTCTGCGGTATGGCTCACTCCATGGAAGTGTGCTTGGTGAGAAATTTCCCACCCTTCTTCCTCTTGTTAATCATTCATTCAGCAGCATTATCAGCATACTGCATCCTCCTCTTTGATATGGATTAGGCTATAAGTTTAGATATCTTGAATCACTGCTGCTATGCAGTTCCTCTCAAGTGTGATTCATCCTACATTTCTATTTGCAAATAAAAAATTAAGATTGGATCATTATAGTCTGCATTTATAAATCTCATATCAAACCAGAAGTGTCAAAGATGTGAACTGAACATGTGCCCTAATAGCAATTTTTTTACATGTATACTTCATAGTTATTTGTTGAATGTGTAATTAATGATATTCCTTTTCAAAATAATAATAATAATAATAATAAGGGTAAATTATCATACTAACACTTGAACTTTTAAAAAATTCAGCTTTTGCACATGTATTTATTTTTGCTTTGAACTGACACTTGAATTATAAAATAATATCATCTCCTTTGCCCTTCCGTCCAAAATTTCCGTCAGACTTTATTTTTCATCTAATTTTTAGGAGCATTTTTGTTTTTTTACAATTATGAGTATTTTTTAATTATTAGGGTTTTATTTTTAAGTGTAATTTTGTCATTTCAATTTATGTGCATTTTCGTCTTTTTACAATTATGAACATTTTTTAATTATTAGAATTTTATTTTTAAGGATAATTTTGTTATTTTACTTTATTATTAAAAATTTGAATTTTTTTTTTTTGTAATCTCAAAGATTTAATCTTACAATCACACGCCTAAATAAACTATATTTAACCACTGGAGTAACTATAAATATATAAAATTATTTGAAACTTATATTTTATATTATAATTACGAAAATAATAAATACGTATTTTATATTGTGATTATATTTTATATTTTAAATATAAATTATATTAAATATAAACATTCTTAAAAAAATATTATCAAATGACACAATTCAAATCACAAGTTTTTGTTATTGTCACATTTCTTAAAGCTTGCACTGAAGTTCTTAACTTTTTTATTTCGAATGCGATACTGAAGTTCTTAATTTTTTTATTTCGAATTCGTGTCGCAGAACATGAATTTCGAGATGTTTTTTTATACAATGTCATTGCTGACACTAATAATGTAATAATGTCACTGTAAAAAATTTTAAAATTTGTATTCTGTAAAATAAATAAATTTAAGATTTGAGGAAGAGAATGACTACAAAGACAATTGATTTAAATTGTGTTGTTTGGATAATATTTTTTGAAAATCTTTATATTTAATATAATTTTTAAATAATATAAATTTTTGTATTTCTCCAAATAGTAAATGCTTATTTATTGTTTATGCGATTGTGGTTCAAATCTAGGGATTCACAAATATAATTATGTTAAATTGATTTTGGCATCATCTAGTATGTAATATAAAAATTAACATCTTAATAGTTGCTCCAGTGGGTTAAAATGATTTTGCCATTTGTGTGGTTGAGGGATCGAATCCCTCCAATTTAAGAAGATTTTTCAAAAATTTTAAAATTTTATGAAAAGACAAAATTATCTCTAAAAATAAAATATTAATAATTTTAAAATATTATTAATTTTAAAAGACGAAAATGCCTCTAAGAATTAGATGAAAAATGAAGTCTAACGAAAATTTTGGACGGAAGGACAAAGGAGGTGATATTTTATAGTTTAATAAAACATTAATAATTTTAAAATATTATTAATTTTAAAAGACGAAAATGCCCCTAAAAATTGGATGAAAAATGAAGTCTAACGGAAATTTTGGACGGAAGGGCAAAGGAGGTGATATTTTATAGTTCAAGTGTCAGTTCAAGCAAAAATAAATACAGGTGCAAAAGCTAGATTTTTAAAAAGTTCAAGTGTTACTAAGATAATTTACCCTAATAATAATAATACTTCATAGTTATTCCCACTGATATGTTTGTCTAGTTGCTTATCTTGTGCATCGTTTGGTATATATTTGTGACGCATACCATATTCAGCTTACTGATATCGCTTCCTTTTTGTTAGGAGTAAAAGTACATATTGTTAATTTATTTTAGGATAGGTAGAACCTCTTCTTCTTCTACTACAAACTAGAAATAACTGTTTCAAATAAACACTTTGGCTAAATTTTCAGGTCTTGAAGCAGTTTTGGCAAGTGGTACAGTGCTTGACATGCTTAGTACTTTACGAAAAGACAACACTGGCTATGACCTGAAACATTTATTTATAGGTGAACCAGTGCTCTTTCCTCTTATCTTATGTTACTCTCTGCCTTACGTGAGGTATGTTTAATTTTGTTCGGCTAAATGTATCTCACTTCTCTTGGCTCAGGAAGTGAAGGATCTTTGGGAATTGTTACAAAGGTTTCAATTCTTACCCCTCCAAAGTTATCATCAGTGAATGTAGCATTTCTTGCCTGTAATGATTACGCCAGCTGCCAGGTAAAAAATCAATTTCAAGATTCATTACTTAAGCATGTAATTTCATTATTATGTATCCTAATTAGCTAAAATAGTTCAATACAAAATTTCCCCGCTCTAGCTGTGGGACCTTCACTGGATTTTACACAGATATGTTATACACTGTTAATGGAAAATTGCCAAAATGAGTTACGATAGTTGCGTTACATTATACTGATATTTATTTATCAGCAGATAAGATGTAGATTATATGCAAACTTATTTATAAATTTCTTGACTCCAGAAACTTCTATTGGAAGCAAAGAGAAAGCTAGGGGAAATCCTTTCTGCATTTGAATTTCTAGATTCTAATGCAATGAATATGGTAAGTATTAAGGCACAGATGAAATTAAATCTTTCCGCTTTGTTGTCTATTGCTAATTGTGGTTCTTCATTGCTGATTTGTTTCTGCTACTTTAGCTGAGAGAAATTTCATTTGAGATTGAACTCTAAATGACATGGAGACATGCATGTGTTCTTGTTGTATTGTTTTGCCTCAGAACATTAGTTAAATGAAGCAAAGATACGAGTGTTCTAGTATCTGAGTTTACTTGTTTTTGGATCATATTGCCAATTTCAGGTCATGCAAAAGGAATAATGTAAGGATCAGATGAATTAGATGAATGTTAAACATATCCATTTTCTCAATCTAGCTATTCTATTGGGATTACTAAAGATATCGTGTTTCCTTACTTGCTATTTTGTTGAAAAAGTGTGTTGAATTCATCTGGTGCTTGTTCATTGTCTTGAACAGGCTCTGAAACATTTGGATGGTGCTCGCAATCCTTTACCATCTACAATGCACAATTTCTATATTCTGATTGAAACTACTGGAAGCAATGAAACTCATGACAAGTAACATCCTTTTTCATATATAATCCTTTCTCTCCAAACCCTGAGGTTTAAATCACAAAGCTTTTTTCATATGGACTAGGGTTGCTTTAACTAAGAGCTCTTTAGTTGAGAACAAGTTTTATTTTCGTTGACAGTGGTCAAACTTGATGCCTATGGGGCTAGTTTATTATCTTCAGTTTCTGAAGTTCTCTTTTGCTTCTCTATTTGGTATGGCGTGTGATTCCTGTCACAGTGTCATAATATCGTTGTTTGGTAGGTTGTTTACTTGAATTTTCCTGCACTCCTGATTAATTTAACTTATGACACTAGAAATGAACTTTTCTTTTGAGCATGTCTTACTCTTTCTTGAACTCTAAATTTATATTTTTGTCACAGGGAGAAGCTTGAGGCCTTCCTATTTCATTCGATGGAAAGAGGCTTAGTTTCCGATGGAGTTCTTGCGCAAGATATAAATCAATTGTCCTCAATTTGGCATATTCGTGAGGTTTGTAATACGACCTTAAGAAATTTATCTCCAGCGGCTTTCTCAATCCCATTTTAGTATGTTTGATCAGCCTATCTTTTTGTTGCTAGAATTTGCCTTGTTTAATATGCTTTCTGCTTAGAAGCAATAAAAAATGTCCCTAGAATGAACCTTGATGAAATTAAACTTGTTGGTTGCAGGGTATACCAGAAGCATTGATGAAGGCAGGTGCTGTATTCAAGTATGATTTGTCGCTTCCACTGGAAAATATGTATGATCTTGTTCTGGAAATGCGAGCACGTCTAGGTAATAATGAATTTCTTTTTGTTGCATGTTCCTGTAGGGAGCATTTATTCTATATTGCAAATGATTGATAGAATACCAGATCCAAACCTGTGCAGTTGGTACTGATTAAATGAAAATTTAGTTTTGCTAGTGCATGTGCTGGTAGTCATGAAATGCCACTTATTTTCATTGGGAACTCATGTTCATTATACTGTTTATTGTAATTACAAATATTTGACATTTTTCTTTATGTTTTTTCCTTTAACTCTTTTTTCTAGATCCTTCAGTGGATGTAGTGGCATATGGGCATCTGGGGGATGGAAACTTACACCTTAACATGTCAAGTCCGAAGTACGATGATGCTGTAAGTGCTTGCTCCTTTATTGTTAATGGCGTTGTCCTTCAGTCCGGATGTGGTGTCTAACTTACATAATAATATCTATTTCAGATTTTAGCACAAATTGAACCATTTGTGTATGAGTGGACATCCAAGAATGGTGGAAGTATTAGCGCTGAGCATGGTGTTGGACTTATGAAAGCTAACAAAATCTTTTACAGCAAGTCGTTTGAAACTGTAAGATTGTGCATGAATTTATGTTGCATTTATTATTCTTCTCCATTTCCATTTCTCTCGCTTTGCTTACTAAGTTCCCTTTGTTCCCCAAATGAATAGATCCAATTAATGGCTTCCATCAAGAAACAGCTTGACCCAAATGGCATACTCAATCCCTACAAAGTTCTTCCGTCTGCTCTCGGTGATTCTGAAGTATGATTGTGGAAATATTCCCCCTCATTTTAGATGTATTTTTGGATCTCTAGGAGCCTAAACCAATATATGAGGAGATTATTTTAGAATCAGATACTCAAAAACTTTTGCATACAATGTATTTGGTCTATCTATCTTAGTCTGAGTGGTTGTAAAGTACCTTTATAATATAAATAGAAATATATTTTTTTTTATTTTTATGTTTGGCTCAATATACATAGAAATATAAAAACATATCATTTTATAAAAAATTTCTTTGCACTTTTCTCAAAAAAAAAAAATAAAAAAAAAAATCTTTGCGCACTAAAAATAAATAAATAATTTGAATCAATGAATCTCTAATTTAAATTTATCGACTTTCACAATACGTTTTTTATTTTAAAAATTTAACTTAAAAAAGTCAGTTTGTAGAGACAAAATACTTAAAAAAAATTTAAAATAAATTTTTATTAAACTTAAAACTCAATTTGAAAAAGAACAAAATTAAAAAATATTTTTCAAATAAAATTCTCGTCTAAATACATGGTTAATATAGAAGAATATAATAAATTTTCTTTAATTTTATTTGAAAAAAAGAAAAGAAAACAGAAAAGGAGGTGAAGTTTTGTATAAAGTGGCAATAAACGGTGAATAAACCAACGTTACACAGAGAGGCCTTATTTTTGTGCGCTGTATCATCATCCTCCTCCTCGTCATCGTCAACCCCCCGTGGGTCCCTGACCTTCTCCAACCACCGCCGCCGGTGGATTTCTGATATCGTTTCAATAAAGCTATGACCAGCTCCTCCGGCGCTTCTCGCAAGGTCTTTCTCGTTATGTTTTTCTCTCTAGGCATATATATTCGCACATCGACTCGGTCTAATTATTAAGATTGATCGTTTCTAATTATTATTTTTTTCAATGATGATTGTATATGTAATCAGGCGCTAAGCAAAATAGCCTGCAATCGACTGCAGAAAGAGCTGATGGAATGGCAGGTGAATCCGCCTGTTGGTTTCAAGCACAAAGTCACCGATAATCTTCAGAGGTATTTTCGTCCTTGCGCCCTAGGCTGCGCCTTTCATTTGTTGATGTGTGTGTTTCTTTTCTTTTCTTTTTTGTAAGATTTTAATTTGGTGTGTTGTTTCTCTGCGCAATTAATGGATCTTTATTTGTTTATTAATTTATTTTTAAAAATTAGACATGTAATTTTTTTTCCCTTTTCCCAATATGTGAATTAATTTGATCAAAAGGTGGGTAATTGAAGTTCATGGAGCTCCCGGAACCTTGTATGCAAATGAAACATTTCAGCTTCAAGTAGACTTTCCTGAACATTATCCTATGGAAGCTCCACAGGTGAATTTTTTTGCTGTTTGAATTTGGGCACCTTTCCTACAGCTTCTAAATTATATTTCATGATACAGGTGATATTTTTGCATCCAGCACCTTTGCACCCTCATATTTATAGCAACGGTCATATTTGCTTGGGTACGTTTAAATTCCTTACCTTCATTGCTATTTATGACCTCTTGTGTATTTCTGGATATTTGGTGGTTGTCTTGGGGGGAATTAAATCTATGGCATTTGCTGGCCGGACACTATGCCTCCTAGGTTTGGGATGATTTATTCAATCTGATAAATATTGTTTGAGGGTGATCTTATTCTGGTTTTCATGTGGAAGAATTCCTAATTAATCCTTTTCAGTTTGTTATGATGTTCCCTGTGTAACAAAAATATCTTCTGAACAGTTAACCCAATTACTTAACTAGTTGCATCCTTTATTGATCGGTTTTCCAGTTTCCTAGTCTCTTATCATATAATACAATATAGCAGGTCTGGTATCTTGGAGAAAGTGGGAACATACAATAATGTCATGATTATAGGTTTCATCCTTACAACAGTTTCAGAGACACCTACGCCCCTCAATATTTTTATTTTATTTTTTAAAAGGTCATGTTGACATGCACTAAATAGCATGCATCTTCCTTGTCTTATGTAGAAAAAATGAATTACTACAGAAACTTTCTATCAGGCGACCTCTGTGTGTTTGGGAGCATGATGGTAGCAAACTAGTAGTTTTAGGACTTTGCTAATGCAAATTAAATTCTTGTTCCATGTCCATAGGGTTGTGAAAAATCATTAGCATACAAAATATATGCTTGGAAATTAGATATAGATGTGAGTGTTACAGAGTAATGTTTGGAATAGCTTAAGTTAATAGAAAAGACTTGAAACCAAAGTTTAAGATTGGAATTCTGTGATGTCGTTGACCCTTTCATTTCATTTCTTAATTTTTAAATTTTTTTTCCCTTTGAAGAAGGTGTGGGAGAATACAAGGATTGGGGAGGGGAAGAAGGTAAAGGATTAGATTTAGTCTAGTGTTTCACTTGTGACCTGTGTCTTGTGCAACTGTTTTGAGCTATTGGTTTGACTGAAGTAACAGCTAATCTTTCCTTGCAAAGAGGTGAAATCATGAAAGGTGTACTTGATAGTGTTTTTTAAATTAGCTGAAGATCCAAAATTCTCAAATTTATAGATTTAAACAGCATATTCATTTAGAACAAGCTTTGACTGTTGAATTTCTCTCCAACTTCAAGTAATGTGGGGCTAAGAGTTCCCATTTCAAGGAATTGGTCTTTTACAGATGGAAGGAATTTGTTAGTGAATTGCTTTTATGCTTGCATGTTTTGTATCTTTGCTGAGATAGACTCATGAATTCCCTTTTCCAGATATTTTATACGACTCATGGTCCCCTGCCATGACAGTTAGTTCTATCTGTATCAGCATTCTATCGATGTTATCAAGTTCAACTGTAAAGGTATGATTTTGTTAGTATGAGACCTTGAGTTGGGGTTAAGTTTTGTGGCTCTGTTAGTGAAGTTACGTATCTAATTTCTTTCAATTTGCGTTTCTGTGCAGCAACCCCCGGAAGATAATGATCGTTATGTAAGGAACTGTAAAAATGGAAGGTCTCCAAAGGAAACTAGGTGGTGGTTTCATGATGACAAAGTGTAGACGAGTTTCTTTACCGTCATTAACTGTTGAATGATATAACATAGCAGCCTATTCCTTGTTAGGTGAATTGAGGACGCCAGTAAAAGGAGTATTAGACCAGGAGCAGTGCAAATAAGTAATTCCTTTATCTGGAATTGATTATCCTTTCCTGGTATTTTGTAAATGAAGTGCACAATTTATCCATGTGAGATCTATTTTCACTCTGTCAAAGTGTTCAGCCACTGTTTGCATTCCTGAATTTTCAAGATTTGAGTCAGCTTGTTTGTTAATGACAATTCTGCTTTTATTATGTCATTGTAAAGTGTATTTCATTGATATACAGCAGTCCAATAGATTTTGTATTATATAAGCAATCTATATTTGGATTTTGGAAGGGGATGGAAAATCACTAACGGAGATTTCTCATTGGTTGAAGTCCAGTTCAAATGACTTTAGGTGAGGGCTGCTGTGGAAGAAGACCATGAAAATTATATCATTAAAAAATAAATATGTAAACTAAGAAGGTTCAAATCCCTATAACATTTTAAATAATTTATATATATTATATATATATTATATAATTAATTTCTATTCCCAGAACATATATAGAATATGACTCGTCTCTACTAATTCGCATGATTTTATATTATGAGCTGCTGCTGACTTCCATTCTATGTTTGAAGTCTTTACTCTCTCTCTCTCTCATAAAAATAAAAGTCATGAACAAGAAGAACACCATGATGATGATGATGGATGTGAATCACCACAGGATCAGAACAAATGGGATATGGATGCACGTAGTTGAAAAGGGAAGAGGACCTCTCGTCCTGCTTCTTCATGGCTTCCCTGAAATCTGGTATTCCTGGCGCCATCAGATTAACTTCTTGTCCGACCATGGCTACCGTGTTCTTGCACCTGATTTGAGAGGATTTGGAGATACTGATTCTCCCATTACTCCCTCTTCTTACACAGCTTTTCACATAGTTGGTGATCTCATCGGTCTTCTCGATCATTTTCACGAACAGCAGTCCCCCTTTTTCTTCTTTTTAATATTTTGTACTTTGTATGGTTTTCTGGTAAGGATTTTGACACTAAAAGACATTAAAATTTGTTGGAAATTAGGCTTTTGTGGTAGGTAGTGACTGGGGAGCTGTGGCTGCTTGGCACTTAAGCCTGTTGAGACCAGATAGAGTCAGAGCCATGGTTGCTCTTGTGTTCCCTTCTCACCCAGATTTCCGAACATCAAACCTCTTACCTCCTTGAAGCAAATGTTTGGTGATGATATTTACATTTCTCAATTTCAGGTACTTTTTTATTTTTATTTTTTTTCAATAAAATTGTCCTGGTTGTGTTCTGAACTTCTGATCCTAATGTTGATGAAATGATTAGGAACCAGGAAGAGCAGAAAGATCTTTTGCAAGGTATGACTATCTCACAGTCATGAAGAAATTCTTTCTTATCACCAATACTGATCCACTCATATCTCCTCCTGGAATGGAAACCATTGACTACTTGAAAACACCTTCATTCTTACCTAACTGGATTACAGAAGATGATCTCCAAGTCTTTGCGGATAAGTTCCAGGAGACTGGTTTTACTGGAGGCTTGAATTACTACCGAGCTATGGACTTGTAAGTTAATTGTTGTTATTGGAGAGGAACTGATATTTTAGCATTGTATTTGTGTCTGATTCTGATTCTTGGCATTGTGATGACAGGAACTGGGAACTGCTTGCACCATGGCAAGGCTCAAAAATAACAGTTCCTGCCAAACTCATTGTAGGGAACAAGGATATTGGGTGATTCTGGAGGTACAAGGGAATATATAGAGGGAAATATGTTCAACAATCTCGTACCAAACAATGAAGTAGTCATACTGGACAGCCATCATTTCATCCATCAAGAGAAAGCACAAGAGGTTTCAGAAGAAATTCTGTCATTTTTCCAGAAATTCAGTTTCATATGAAAGGAGTATATTTATTATGTATGATTGATTCGTAAGTTAATACATTTTACCCCCAAAGGTTTGGCAAGAATGAGAATGTTACAGTGATACACCACTGTCTACTTTTTCTATCTACACCAGCTTCTCTTTTTCATTAAAACTAGCTACAAAATTTGAGAGCTGAGAAAAATAGCAAATCAATCTTTCTTCTTTGCCAGTTTTAGTGTGTTAAGAACGTTCTCGTATACTATAAATGTAATCGATGCAGCAGGAGCATTTTTCAGTATATTTGCAGTAATACCTCTGTAGAAACCACGTAGTCCCTCATATCTATCAAGATTTAAAGGAAGGAATTGTAATAAGGAATGAGTCTATATCAGAAAATATGTGTTTTGATTGGGAAGAAATTGTTACCTGGCTGTTTCCTTCACCACATGCCAGCTGTGGGTGTATCTTGGTGTTCCCGTTGTGCATGGACGTTGCTGTGGTGAGAGAGTCAGAGAAGCATATTAGCAACATATATAATATATATACCAAACTAGATTTTCTTGGAGTCAGCTGGAGTGTGATTAGGTGCTGAAGTCTAGTTTCTAGAGAGAAGAAAAAGAAGGATCTTTACCTGTAAGCGAGAACGAAGAACCTGAAAATGTAGAACAAAAGCATGTCTCAAAGGAAAGAAGAAATTTCACAAATTTCAGAATCAACAGGATGGGAGAATACTGTGTTTCAAGGGCAAATAAGATGCTAGATTTACCTGAAATGGGTACGTTGTAAGAATTGCAGCAAGTTTAGAAGCAGCGCCTAATATTGCATAATCAAGTGTATCCTGTCAAGGAACAACATGAAGCTAAAACACGGTGCATGGTTGTTATGAAAATAAATCGAAACATGCTTCAAAACTATTATAGATCATGCAGAATTGGATGACTGACCAACAAAGAGTCTGCATGTTCATAGCCCCGATTTCCTTGAGAATATAAGTTGATAAAAACTTTTTAAGTTCCTCATATGTGGTAAACTGAATAGCACCATGAGTTACCTGCTGGCAACAAAAAAAGCTACTCGATTGGATCCGTGTAAAAATGTATGCATGTCTGCTTGAGTTTAAAAAGTATTTTCCTTTTAAACCCCCACCACAACGGCAACAGACACTAAAGTTACTAAAAGTTTTGAGTATGTTATGGACAAAACAACAGAAAATGGCCGAAAGAGAGTATGGTCTTAACCAAGAAAAGGCTAGGCGTGAGTCCTCTGTAAAGTGCTGTCCAACCTTCTTCTCTCAGAATAGTCTTTAAAGCATCTGGAATCAGGAATCATGCAATGCATAATAAGTGATGAAAATCACAGAAAATCATAAAAGAGTTGATGTGAAAAGGAAGCAGACCGTGAAACCCCGAATATGGTTGAGCTTGATGTAAAGGAGTCTGAAGCTGTAATCTTGTTTTCACAAGCCAAATAGGATTGGTACAGAGACAAACCTGAAATAGGCAGAGGTTCATGTAAGTTTGTTTGAAAGGAAAACCTATACACCAAACTGCAGCATTACGTCCAAGCACAGTAACTAATCAGGAATCAGATGAAATGGCATCCTATTGGAAAATAATAGAACCACATACTCACCAAGGCTCCTGCTTCGGCAGCTGAAGCAAGATGCAAGCCAGTGCTCAGTTCTTTCCTATTCTCCAGGTATCTCTGCTTGGCTTTGCTGTAGCTGCACAAAGATATCAACAAGTTTATGAGTCCAGCAAATATGCATTCCATTTCTAAAAGTTAACTCACAAGAAGAAGTATAAGCCCCATGAAATAGTTGACCCAAGAACTGCAGGGTAAAATCCTCCATAAAGCCCCCTAAGACCCTGGAAAAAAAATTCTAGTTACTCCAAACAATATATATCTACAAACAGAGATTATTTTCAAAGAATTAGATAATGAAAGAAGATACAGATTATCAAATATCAAGAAAGGCAAGTAAAGGTTCACAATTTAACCATTCATAGATGATTACTCTCATGTAAAAAAAGAAAGATACATATTCATAAGTGCAAATTACAAGAGAGTAAAATGAAAAAGGAGAGGCAAATCAGCACATTAATCACCAATCAAGAACATATAACCCAATTCTTTCACTGGGCACCAAACTCTATATTTACATTTCACGCATAAAGAACGCCAGTTGTTAATCATAACACATGAACTGAAATGCATTTTAGGCAAAAATGCCTGGAATTTAAAAGTTTGGTTTCACCAAAATGACAACTTTAGAAAATGTCGAGAAAATATTGAAACCATTCCAATCAAGACTAGTGTTGAAATGGTGAGCAAAAGTTTACAAACCTCGGTACGAGCAATAGTGAAAAGAGCTTGATGAGTGTTCCTGTAGCTAGGAACAATAGAGGATCGCCCATCGCTCACTATTAGAAATATATTTCGGACAAAAACTTGAAGATTAGCATCGCATCAATGTAAGCCCAAATATCATAATATGACATAGAAAGAGAAGTCAAATCAAAGAGCATACCTTGGAATCGGGTGCGGACGACATCAAGAGGATGAGTGAAAGCTGCAGTAGCTAAGCCGGCAACAGCTCCGGCTGTGGCGTTCTCCCATTGCCAGTCCACCAAAGAGCGAAGCACCGACATCTCTCCTCCGCTTAAAGCTGCCTCTTAATCGTCGCCCAATTCCCTTTTTCATATGATTTTTACATGAATTACAAAAATGATTGATGATAAGATGCCCAAATATTTAGCTCAAGAAAAAGGTGGCCACAACACAAAACAGGAGCCTATAATCCCGCCAACCAATTACCGATAACTGAAATGCAAACCGTGAAATTCAGAATCGATTCCAACGATAACTGTTGGCAGGGATTCACGGGCGTCTCTGCGTTTTCTTCTCGAGGGTGGTAGAAAGGCCAGTGATTTTATATATTTCCTGGAGGATGGGATTTAGGAGCTAAAGACTCCACCTTTTCTTCTTTTCCAATTTTGGCATAGTCAAGTTTCTAATTAAGAACAGTAAAGAATTGCAAAATTTTGGTTCACCCAGTGTTCTATAGAAGGATTATGGTTTCTAGAGGAAAGATGTAATTTTTAAAATCAAAGAAAGTATTTTTAGCTAAATCATTTTCATGAGTTGATTTCAGCTGATCTCATAGTAATATTTACTTTTATTAATTTAACTTTTTTTTCATTTGGACCAAATCCATCCACAACCAATAGATAAAAAATGATAGGAATATGAAGAGTTTAACTCATTTATTTCAAACAAATATATGCCATACAAGAAAAAGTTGCTCAAAAATGAATCAGACCTAACTACAGCTTTGCTGGCCTTTCACTAAATTAACCAATCATCTGAGGAAAAGCAGAAGGCATATATAATTGTCTTACATTTTCTTGTAAAAAAGGAACCTAAATATGAGTACATAGGTGCAGCAAGTGTGACTACAAAACGATTTGGTAGATGGAAAAGCAATTTCAACAAAATTAGTTTCAAATAATCTCTGTTGCAGGCCATAAAAATGACTGCCTCCAACCGGACATTTCTCCTACCACTGATTCTGATCACAGAAGGAAACCTTCTGAAGGTTGTATTCTTACCTGCATAAAACAATTGGAAGGAATATTAGCATTAAAAGTTCATTGGTTTTTGCATTTCAGGTTTAGAAAGGAATTCATGGCATCATACATACATACATACAGAAACCATTCAAATAATACCATAAAAGATGTTAAATCAATGTGTTTAAAATCATAAGATCTGAAGAAGATTTTGAGGAAACATCAGTTCAAAAATATATTAAAACAGAATGCAAGATGGATCATCAAAAGAACCCACAGGAATCTAAAGACAGCTCCAGTACAATGATAATTCAAAAACCACTTAGTACAGTAGAAGAAATGCATATAGATATATATACACACACAAAATAATGACCTACCTAAACAAAATATCTAACCTGCTATATAGTTTAAGAACTCAAATAATGCAGGCAATCAATTCTTTTTTCAAATTCTTCCACTGGCGCGAGGAAGCAGAGCTATTATTTCATATAAGTGTAGCTCTACAACAAACGGAGATTGATTTAAAAACTATTCTAAAGAATGATATCTAGTAATATTGCCAACTTATATTCAAGGCCAGCGTCCACCTATAAATAGAAAGAATCTATAGAAACAGAGATTACTTCACTAGTCTCAGATATCAAATAAGCTCTATGGAAGATAGAGGAAAATTCATTACTATTCAAGAAAACATGTAGTAGCAACAATCATACATAGATCTTCATCTACCAGTGGAAATGGAAACAACATGCAAAACATCAACATTCATAGAAAAGCACAAAAGCAACAAGCTTACAGAAATTTTGATGGTAAATTGGTGAAATCAATCCAAATCATACATAACTCTACATTAATTCCACAATCATGGAAAAATCAAAGCAGTAACTGAAATTCTTGAACCAGTAGCAATATACTTCATAGAAATGATTGAAACCAATATTTGTTTACACCATCCAAAAGGTTGAAATCTACCTCATCACTCCATGGTGACTTTTGCTCCAATCTCCTTCATCTTCTCAATAATCTTCTCTGCTTCTTCCTTGGCTACCCCTTTCTTCAACAATGTTGGAGCCTTCTCCACCAACTCCTTAGCTTCTTTCAACCCCAAAGCGGTAAACGTCCTCACTTCCTTAATAATCTTGATCTTAGCCCCAGCATCAAACCCACCCTCCAGCTTTAAGTCAAAAGCCGTCTTCTCGGCCTTTTCCTCTGCCTTACCCGCCGCACCTCCTTTACCTTTCATTCCCGCCCCAGCACCAAACCCCATTCCCGGCATCATTACCGCCATTACAGGCATCTCCTCAATCTTCAACCTCTTCCTCAACTCCTCCGTCAAGTCCGAAACTTCAAGCAACGTCAACTCGCAAAGCTCATCGACAATGCCGGACACGTCCTCCGATGATGACGGCGGCTTTACATTTTCAGTCGATGTGGTGAAATTTAAAGATCTGGGATTGCAAATTGCTGCCTTTGGGATGAGGGATTCATTTTTTATCTGCTTGTTTACCGACCAAAGGGAGTGGTTGTGAAATCTGCTGTTCTGAGTTTTGAAGGTAGATTCCCATCCACCTAAAATCGACTGAGAAATTAGTCGGGTGTAACAGCGCCTCATGATTAAGAATAGTTGTCGAAGAATTGAGTCCCAAAACTAGATCACAAAACCATGGTGCAAGAGAATTGTCAAAATTTACACACAGAGCTCCCAGTACTCAGGTAATGGAGTTCCTTTGGACCTAAACCCTGAGCTCTGAAACTCTTAGTTGGGTTTAAGGTATTATAAAACGGGCCATTCTTGGACTCAGGTTTTTGTTTCGCATTCATGACCCCATTTTATATATTTTTAATTAGGTACCTTATATTTCTTTATTTAGCCAACGAGGTCCCTAGATTTTTTCTTCTATATATATATATATATATATATCAAAGAATGTAAATTAATATATCAAATTGATCAAAGTTCATTAATCATATAATACAACGTTAAACAATTGAATTTTGCGTTTAACAAACCAAGACAGGAATGGAAAGGAATTAAGATAAAGGAATATATAAATAGATGATGATCTCTCCCTGCTCCATATGTTCTCAAGAATTGATTTTTCTGCAGTTCTTCCTAATCTCTCCCCTGAAACCAGTCAAAGGTGTAATATTTCCCATCTTAACCATGGATTTGGCAAACTGCTCAAAGAAAAGTTCATTGCTTCCAGCATATTGCTTGACGAGCTCCAAAGATTGTGCATTCTTGGTCACCAGAACCTGATCAGAATTTAATAGCCCTTTGGAAGCCAACAAGTTCTTGAAATAGCTGTTGTCAAATCTTGTTGGGGAGACAGAGTCCAAGAAAAACAGGTTCTGGTCTCCACCTGATCTCGGACACCTGGTCCGTAATTGTGCTGCATATGTTTGATCCAAGCTGAAGTCAGCTAGTCCATTTCCTGATTGGTTGTACAGCCTCTGTCTGAAGCTGGTGCATCTTGAATTCCCAATTGTGTGACTTCCTGCAGGTGAAATACACATCATTGTTATCATCAAGAGAAACTTATTGACCATATATATATATATATGTGTGCACGAGATTGAGTACCGGATAAGGCAACAAGATCAACAATGTCCAGCCCTTTAAGCTTGAACTTAGTAAGGATGGTTTGGAATGTGTTGTTTGGAGCAGGAATGTTGTTATTGGAGCCACTCAAACTAGCACCTTTAGCATCTCTTCTTCCCAATGGAACCTCCCAGCTAGGTCCACCAGCCTGCATAAAGAAGACATTAATGAAAGTTCCAAAGATTCCATTTTTATTGTTATTCACAAACAATTGATAAGTCCCTAAGTAGTACTTACAAGAACAGTGGAGTCTCTTGCAGAAAGAGCTAAGATATCAGCACAAGAGACAGTGTGAGGACATTCTTTCTCCAATGCAGCTTTGATTTCATCAATTACTTCGAAACCACGAACTGAATTCCTGTTTGGATTTGATCTCTTCTCGCTGATAATGTTGCCTGTGCTGTCTAGGAGTATCGATGCATCACATCCCTACACAAATAAATCATAAAATCATTAGCAAAATTGGTGAATTGTCTGTAATTTTGCTACTTCAGTTATTGTATTGAAAAAATAAGGCTAATTCAATGCAGTAACTAACCTTGACAAAGCAGTCATGGAAATGGAGCCTGACCAATGAAGCAGCCATGCGAGCTTCTCTAGCAACAGCTTTTGCAACTATAGACTTCACAATTTCACCTGCTTTCGGACATGATCGATCGTAGAACTGAGGGTATAGGTAGCCACCACCACTGTTTCTAGAACATAAGCAAAGTGGTGCAAAAGCAAGGAGAGCTGCAAGCAAGAAAATGCTCATTAACTTAGTCATCTTTCTCAAACTTCTGCTTGTCACACTTGGTTACTAGTACTTTCTAGAGAGTTTGTTATGACTAAAGTTTATATGAACAATGGTATTTATAAACAAGATTTTGGAGAGAATAGACCAGAGAAACTGTGGAGTTGGTAGATTTTTAGTTAAGGAGTTTTCTATACATCATATTATCTCTATGTTAACAATTCCATCAAAATCCATAAGCAAATTATTTGAAGAATGAATGTCATGGTTGATTAGCACTAAAGAAAGAATATATACATATATATAAATTAAAACTCCATGCGACAATTGATTCGGTCAATCAACTACAGTATTGTTGCTTTGGTTTGAAGATACGTAAACTTGAGTAGATGACAAACATGCATGAAGAAAAAGAGGGAAAAAGGGCAGTGGTTAGAAGCACCTGCTTTGTTGACAAACACGACTCGTTCCTAAACAATAATTGGATAAAAAAGAACCCAATCATCTCTGCTGTCTAGCATAAATAGTAATACCATCATACTACTACTTCAAGAAGCTAAAAAAGATTAAATTTTGAGGAAATATTCATTAGCCCATTCTTGTTTGGATTAATTACTGAAAACCCATTTCTTACCTTCGTCTCTTGTCTAATCTTTTTGACTTTTCGTGGTGTTTTCGACCGGACCATAGAATACTATACTTGATTTGTCTTTTTTCCAGTACAAATGGAGCAGAAAAGAAAGCTGACCTAAAATGGATATTCGAATATTAGATTAATTTGATTGGTTGAATAACTACAAACATGACCATGGATTAGGAGAACTGCTCCCTCAAGATTTTTCGTCAGAGATGAGGAAGAATAACTGTACATTTTAGATGCGGTGATTCGTTCAAGCTTCAAAAAAGGTTGAATGGTTCTCTCTGGAGATTAAGTTTTAGAGAGAGTATAGAAAGTTCAATTCTTTATAAGAATTACCTTTCTTAACGAAACCTTGTGTTAAATCAATGACTTGTAAATGTATAATTTTACAACGGAAGAATTGAGAACAATCCTTGTGTATCAATGGAAGGCTAGAAAACCAAAAGCTATGGTAAAATCCTGGTTAGAGAAGAAAAATAAAAGAACCAAACAGCAACATGAGTGGTGATTTTTTGGAGGAATCTAGACTTCAATAACCCAAAAAAAGTGATTCTATTCTGATGGTGATTTTTAGTGCAGTTGTGTTTCATCAAATAGATCCATATCTAGTTTCATCGGTTCTCCTTGTTGTTCCTTGGCTAGAACCAGGTTGCTGTTCCCATGAAGCTTGATTCACAAAGTGACTGTTGACATCTCTCGGTCGTGTATAGCCATGCCCTCCTCCACTCACCTGCAATTTCAAGGAACATGCAAATTGCTGGATATTTAGTCAAGAGAATGAAACTAACTTACTAAAATTAGCAAATAAGCACAAGTTTGCGATGTTTTATGTTCGCGATGGCATCACACCCTTGTTGCCCTCTTCCTCCCGACTTTCATATCCGCACTCCTCCATTTTAGTCTACCAAGAAACAGTCTGAGCAAGAAACCTACTGATTCATTGTCAAGGATAGATATGGTTTGCCAAAATGAGGCCAACTACCATCTAATCAGCCTAGGTTCTGTAATGGCCTCCACATCAGTCAAGCTGAAATCTATTGTAAGGATAAGTTCAGTATTCAATTCTTACGGTTTCCAAACAGGCAGATAAAATTGTAATTCCAGGCAATGCATCAAGCCCATGCTACAAATTGCACAAAACTAATCAGTAAAGAATAGAATAATGTTATATCTTCTGAAAAATCAATGATATAAGAAAATCTATATAGGCACCAGTAAGCAAAGGCAACCTACTTGGTTCTGAAATCGTGTATTGTAAATAAACCATCCACTGCAGAATAGACTTGATGCAATAATAAATCTGCTCCACGGAAAAAGTACATAAATCAATATGAAAATACAATAAAATAGATATACAGAATGTCAGTTTATCCCAATATTCTAAAATGAGTTAATAAGAAATTGAAAGGAGACTTATGTACACGCAAGAAAATATGCCAAATACTGCCCATCCACTGGTAGCATCTCCACCTGAGCCTTGCCTATAGTCTGCAAAATTTAATGGAATTTAACTATTTTAATGGCAACCATTAGCAGTAAGCATCAATCACTGACAATGTGGTACTTAGTTACTTTCTTTATCACATTGACAGATCCAGCTGTAATCCCTACAAATTTATACACTTAAAGCTTTCATATCTAATACGGGAAGATGGATAAGTTATGTAGCACTTATAGGTCCACAAAATGGCCTCATAGATGGGAATGGGGATTAAGGTTTGCCAGTGTAGATTATCAAAGCAATACAAACATTCATCCTTTTGAGATAATTTTATCCACATGCCGACAAGATATACTGCATACATGTAAACACAACTATTTAGAATATGCAATGCCTTATTCATTGAATTTTCAAACTTTTAAATAATAACAAAGAAAATAGTCAAAAAAACATACTGCAAGTCTTTGCAAGTGTAAACTCAATAGGTGCATAATTCTCTATCGGGACAGTCACTTGAACTTCATATGGCATATGCTGAGCTTTCTCACCTGAAGAACAAGGATTAAAAATTAGAGAATAGTAAACATCAGAACAAAATATATCCATGCATGAATTGTGAAAGAAGCAAAAGAAAGCTACTATACAAGTCCAATCAATAATTAACGATGTCGGTGATAATGTTGTTGGAGCAGCAGCAGTTGCAGCTGAACCAGATAATCTAATATTCAAACCTTTCTCTGGGAAAACCTGGAAAGGTCAAATTTAAAAATAAAATAAAAAGCACATCCTATCATACAACTTGATCAGTGTTTGTAGACATCTATGAGTTTTAAAATTTAATTACCTTAATTATTGGTTTTTGGACTAAACTGGATAGCGAACCAAGAGCAGTCATGTAAAGGGCTACATGGGTTTGTTCTGTACGGAAACTGAGATGGCAGCATGTAATCTTAAAAAATGATAGATATAAGCAATGTGATGCAGCATATGTAACAACGTGAGAATTAATATTAAGGCAGGAAGTGAAGGGACTGTAAAGGCAAAAAGGCCACTACTTTGATTGAGCTCAAGTGTACTTTCAAGCTAAATTATTTACACTTCCAACAAAGTCACCAGAGTAGCAGGCAATTGAAATAGCCAGTTCTGCCTGCCAAGATATGTATATAGTTATAAAGAAATTTGCCAAGTGCACAAATCAACTTCTCTGTAATTGGTAACATACACATGGCAGAAATACTCCTATTTTCTAGTCAAAATTATACTGTTCAGTGACATTGTTTCTGCTCTCTACCAGCTGAAACGTAAACTTTAACAGCAGAACCAATTTAACCAAAACTCCCATCTTTGATAGTCATAATTTGTGTATCATATTACTCAACTGCACTATGTTACTGTCCTCGTTTAATACCACCTATCTCGTTCTGAATATGGCATGAGTGGCTAACATTGGAAGTTAGCAACTACATTGCCACACACAAATATGTTTTCTAGAGGTAACCTTTTGCTTCAAACAAAATGTATGGAGGAATTAAATTTGCAGAACCTGAATGGTTTAATTCTATATAAATGAGAAATGAATGGAAAAGAAATATAAATAATGGGTTTTCTGTCACCCTCACTACCAAAGAAAAAATGAAAAAAAAGATAGTAAAGATACCTGAATTCATTATAAGCCTTCTCAAAGCCTAACTGAGTCATGCCATTATAAACCTAAGAATATATGTGAGAACTCTCATTAGATATTCAGCATGCTCATAATGCATAAACTTCGAAGACAATTCAGAATATTATAGGGCTTTATTACAATTTCCCATGACCGAGGATGAAAACCAACAGTGAAACCTTCAAATACTCGCTCTCCAGGTTTTTCACATGGAATAGCCAATTCAACAGAAGCTCTGGTTCAAGGAGAAGAAAGAAAGACAAAAAAAGCCTGATACAGTTATTTCTACAGAAACACCAATTACAAAAGGTTACCTACGTTCAATCGTTAGCCAAGTATGTAGGAATTTAGAGGCTCAAGCAATTTGTAACCCTTACTTATATGTACTTCTATATCTGTCCTTTTGTTTCTTAGTTTAACTTTCTGCCAAACATCATTACACTGAATAATGGCTTAAATCCACTTGCAGAAGACGTTTACAGATAAAGCTTCAATTCTAGGAGGAAGAAGCCTATTTAGAAGGTCATGACCTCATGAGCATGTGATTTTGCATTTCTTCCATGTCATGGTAGTATTATGTACGGAACTCTTTCCTGCCGACATTTTCTATCACTTCTCTCTATTCTTTCCTTTTGATGGGTTTTCTCCCCTTCTCTTTTAAGAGGAATAAGACAGTGATTCAAAGTAGTAAGAACCTACCCTTTAGACAAGTCACAGCCTCCCAATATACAAAAATATAAGTTGTTCAGTTTTCCATATCTGGAAATAATTTACTTGTCTCACCATTAATTTTTTTTTCTCTCCCTATAAAGTCAAGAAATTTAAATGATAAAAAGAATATTGCTATACAATTATTTTGAAACGAATCATGCCCCAATAAAAGGAATAACATAATAAGAAGAAGCACAAAGTTAAAGTGTTTACAGGATAAATTAGTTCAAATTAAATGGCCTGATGTTTAAGAGAAGACCTGCAAGTAGAATCATATGTCACACTGCATATGCATCCGAGCCTATCTGAAATAAAGTTTAAAAATGTCAAAAATTTAATGTGATCATTCACATGAAATATCTTTCCTCAGATATTTTTAAGATAAATGTGAGCTTGATTGGATTTTAAATGCACTTTAGGATCTCAATCCAGTGAATTGTTCAGGGTGATTTTTAGTATATTTTTTATGAATTACAAATCAGGAATCCACCAATTGAGTCATCAGAAAGATAATAATACCTCCACATTGTCTATTACGACAATTTCCACAAATGATGTTCACCTGAAATTAGATGAAACATATGGTTAACAATCTCTGCTGCATGTCATCACGAACCCCGAATATGGTAGTACCACAGAGAAAATGAATGTGACTTCATAGTAAAACATGTAAGAAAACAGACCTAAATAGTTGAACTGACCTGAGCAGTGCGCCCCATTTTATCAAAACTTTTCTCACAATGCAACAGATCACCATTGAAATATTCCTGAATTTTCAGAAATATATGAATTAAGTCTAGATTTGTCTAGACACATGACATATGTGAAAGTAGAAACTTTTGCTCAAATATCTAGTAAGACTTAACTACAAATCACTGTGTTTTTTTGTTTTTTTTTTAAATTTTAAATAATAATTTTTATTTTAAAAATATCTGAACTTTTATTGAGAAGATTAAGAGCCTCTCATGTTTTACAGCAAGCTGTCATAGAAAATGATATTAACAAGTTCAAATATGAAAAGAAAACTTCAAATGTGCAGTAATAAAGAAGAACTAATCGGAAACCAAGTTTACCTGAACAAATTTAATATCTCCGGAACCAGCAACAAAATAGTTGAATTTATCAAATCTTCCAAAATCTACGTATCCCTGCAAGTTTTTAGTCCCAAACACAAGGAATAAGAAAGATGATAAAATGTAATAAAAAGTATTTTTCTATTCATATGCCCATTTTAGAAACAGAGTTAGTTTAAAACAAAGTGGAAATAATGTCACTTATGATGCAGTATTCCTCTTGGCCTTCTCCCCGAACTTCCCCACCTTCATCTCAACAAAGTAGATTCACAGGTACTTACATTTTGATCTAAGAATATTATATGTTATTAATGTATGCAATTCAATCTGAAGTTGACCATAATTCCATAATCTATCATCCAAATCCATCATTCCAAGTTCAATCTACAAAAGTCTGGATATGATTCAATTAGCTGCACATGCCACTTAAAATCTAAATGCAAGCCATCCTTAACTTTTGCAAATCCATCCATGATCACTCCAGAAAACAAGCCAAAGTTAGAGAAATTACATAATTCAGAGATGTTCCAGAAATCACACAGACAACAATGGTCCTTGTTTAAGAAAATGTGGCTTGGCTATTTTATACCCAATAACAATAACAACCATCACTAAAACCAAATGCATTACCTGTTTTGATCTATTCTGAACATCTTTACAAAATCGTACAACCAAATCATTATCCTGTGAATATGGAACCATGTCATATACATGTCTAAAAGAACAATCTAACATCAGCTAAACATTTTCCAAAATTGCAACTTCCGTGCAATCACATGCTGATATAATATATGAAATGTTACCTGCCCATCATCATACTCAAAAGGATGTCCAATCCAGCTACTCTAGCCAATGTTAAGAGAAATCAATTTCCCAAGTTCACATTCATGAAATTAAGATTAGAACGCAGTGTATTAAATCATAGACGGAAAATAAATTTCCGACCACGAAAATTAGCAAGGAAAATGGAAAAACCAATTCTTGCACAGAAAAAATTAGGATACAAAATCATAAATGCGACTGGAGTTGTCAAGTGCATAACAATTGGTACTTGGTACAACAACTGAAGCAGTTCCGATTGCTTGATATATGACTACGGAAGACGAAAATAAAAAGAAAATCTCATATTAGCTAAAAAAAACTCCCGCCAAATAAAGAACAGTTCTTGAAAATTATTATAAAGAAATGTTCTTCAGATACCTGAAATGAAACCAATTAACAAGCAAGACATATTTTTCTGCTTCATTGCTTTCCCAATTCCCAGCTTATTCGCAGGCATTCTTCCACCGGTAATGGAACCAAAAACCTGCCGGACACGACTGTTCGTAACTTCTACTACCAAATACGAAAAGACTTTGTTACCCTTATTATATTAAAAAATAAAAAAGATTGGGACCATCAATTTTCCCTTTTTAATTTATTTAACTTGCACTAAAAAAGGAAAAGAAAAAGGAGGTCTTTTTGTATTCCTATTGGTTTTAGCTCAATTGGTAAAGTTAAAAGATTCAATCAAGAAGCGTATAATTTCAAGTTTATCGCTGATTCTTGGAACTGAGCGAAACCTTAACAGTAAATCAGAGGAAAAAAAATCCGTGATAACAGCCGCTTCCTCTATTACTGTGCCCGAAGACCCATTAGGACACAAAATCAGGGATCCATTTTCTTCTTCCAAAGCGACAGATGTTTTCCATTAACCATTCTAGAGAGAAAACCCAAATCGTAGAATGCATCGAAACGTGAGATGGATCCGCCATTTCAATTCCTTAAACCCTAAAAGCATTGCTAGTTACAGCATTGGTGGTGGTGGAGATGGCGAAACATGCATCATCTCACCTGGTTTGGCTACGGTTTTGGTGCGGAAACGTTGGTTGATGGTGTTGTTGCTCCTGGTGATGGTTTCTGTTGCTTTTCTGATTAGAACTGCCATGGTTTCCACTTCATGTGATTGTCATGGGGAAAGTGTTTCTGAGAAGAAGTTCACTTCTTCTTCGTCTCCCCCGCGATCTCCTGTTTTGGCTGCTCCGCTCCTAGTCCTCTTATTTTCATGAAGTCTAAGCTTGTGCTTCTTGTTCCCACGAATTATCTCTATCTGGTAGCTAGATGCTCCTTTTCTGCTACTATGTTGATAATTTTCCCCCTTCTTTTCTCTTCTTTAGGTAGAATGGAGAAATTGTTGATTACTGTGTGAGCCAGGAATTTTATTGGCTCTAATGCAAGCATAAGATGTTGCTTTCATGCATTTTTCCTGGTTCATTTGAACCTTGGAATAATTGAACAGAGATATGTACCATAAAATTTTGCTTTAGATGTCTTAGAATGTGCCATCTTTATTTGCTATATTGATTCAGAATGGAAAAAGATTGGTATCAGAAGGTTCCTTCCTAAGCTCTCTTACCAGCTATTGACTTGCTTGAAGCTTGGTCCCATAATTCCCTTTGACTAGCTTCATTTGGTTTTACTTGAATATGTATATATTTTTTCAAATAAGTTATTGAATTTGCTTTTACATGCTTATGTTTTTTATTTCCTCAGTTTCACTCAGCTCTCTTTATGTAATGAACCTGCTTAAATGCCTTGTAGGTGGACCATTGTTACTGATGGAATTGGCTTTCTTATTGAGAGGGGTTGGCACTGAAGTTCTTTGGATCACAAACCAGAGGCCATCAGGAACCGACAGTGTGATATACAGTTTAGAGCACAAAATGTTGGACCGGGGAGTGCAGGTTGTAAAGCATAATTTGATATATTGCTTTTTTAGTCTTTTATTGTAAACTCCATTATTTAATTTTTCTTTTAGAACTTGGACCTCCAGATTTAATACACTCCTGGCAACCCAATTTGTTGTAACTAAGCTACCCATGTGTCACAGTTTTCCAAAATTGTCCATAACAAGTATGAGACTTTAGCCAATGATTTTGGTTTGACTATAAAATTCGACAAGTTTTGTTATGTTGCTATATATTCTTTCTATATTCCGTCAAACATACAATGAATCAGTTAAGGTCTCACATGGATTAAATTCTTCCAAATCTAATTATCCCCCTTTCTTCTACTTTTCAGGTTATATCAGCAAAGGGTCAAGAAGCTGTTAGTTCAGCATTAAAAGCTGATTTGGTCATCTTGAACACCGCTGTTGCTGGAAAGTGGTTGGATGCTGTTCTCAAGGAGAATGTCCCTCGTGTTCTTCCAAAAATTTTGTGGTGGATTCATGAAATGCGGGGTCATTACTTCAATTTGGACTATGTAAAGCACCTCCCTTTTGTTGCTGGTGCAATGATTGATTCACACGTCACAGCTGACTACTGGAAAAATAGGACGCAAGAGCGACTAAGGTTCAAATGAAACTTATTATACTTATTCTAATTTTAACATTAGCATACAACAATATCCAAGGGAATATTTATCTTGCATTAAAATAGAATGTTCTTACATTTGGTATTTTTTATATCATTGAGATTGGTTCTGAGCATTTAAATTACCAGGTACATGAACTTACTCAATATACATAAGTTTCCCCAAGGTGTTAAGAACTTTGCTGTTCGGAAAAACACTAATGGAAATTTAAAGATGCACAGGTTATATAGATATAACTAGTTGCATAACTTGCTAGTAGAACATAATTCTTCTAGTAGATTTCTTTCCCTATAGCAAAACGAAAAAAAAAAATGAAAAATTGAAGCCATTCAAAATGATTAGAGCAATATCTTTGGATATTGTTCAAAAGACAATAACCACCTTATGTCTTGTTTTGGCTCTATGATTTTAGCTCTATTTATTGGCTTACTCTAGATTTGACTATGTTTCTATGCTATAAGCATTCGTGGGGAAATTGAAATGAAAACTTAGCTCTCATCGTGATGACAATGTAGGAAGCAATCAAATATAGGAGTAGAACCACTCAATTGCAAAGAAGAGGAGGGGTGCCCTTTTTCCTAATACTGTCCATAATAGACGTTGTTTGTAACATATTGATTTCAGAGGCGCATTAATTTGTGAAGTTCCATGAATCAAATTTCCTGCTCTATGTATTATTTGATCATTATAACAATACCTAGGTTTTTCACGGGTAAAGGTGGGTTAGAAGAGATTTAGTGGTCTGGATAGCATATTAACATTCTCTCTTATCTCGTGTAGGATCAAAATGCCAAAAACCTATGTTGTTCATCTTGGTAATAGCCAGGAACTTATGGAAGTTGCTGAGGATAGTGTGGCAAGAAGGGTATTGCGTGAGCATGTTCGTGAATCTCTTGGGGTTCAAAATGATGATATACTCTTTGCCATAGTAAACAGTATGTATTCTATATGATGTGGATGATTATTGGTTTTTCTCCTATTATGCTGCAATTCTTTGCGTCAATGGTGTCTTTTTACAGGTGGACTCCATTGTACCTTTTCATTTCAAAATGTAAAAAGTTGATAGGCTATATAATCCTAAATAGAATTTTCATTTATATTTATCCCTTCACTAGTTTGATGGATTGAAGGTAATAATTTGTAGGTGTCTCTCGTGGAAAGGGACAGGATTTATTTTTACAGTCCTTTTATGAGAGCCTGCAGATCATTGAGCAACAGAAGTTACAAGTTCCACCTATACATGCTGCAATTGTAGGGAGTGATGTTACTGCTCAGACCAAATTTGAATCTGAAATAAGGACATTTGTTCGAACAAAAAAAATTGAGACTTATGTTCATTTTGTCAATAAAACTCTGGCAGTAGCACCTTACCTAGCTGCGATTGATGTCCTTGTTCAAAATTCCCAGGTAATGATTTTTTTGTTTTTTTATACCAACAGTAGTTTTATAGAAATGATGATAGGATTCTTTTGTGTTTGTTGATATATTTATGATTTCTCCTCATGTAGAATCGAGGTGAATGCTTTGGGAGGATAACCATTGAAGCCATGGCATTTCAGTTGCCTGTACTGGTAATGCCCTTAATCTTTTAGTTTTGCCTGGGCAATGCTAGTTGTAGTTAGTTTTGCTGATGGCATCATTTCTCACTAGTCTGTGGCATGAGTTTTCAGGGAACAGCTGCAGGTGGCACTAAAGAAATTGTTGTTAACGGGTCAACTGGGCTATTACATCCTGTGGGAAAACAAGGTGTCATCCCTCTTGCCAAAAACATGGTTAAGCTTGCCACTCATGTTCAGAAGAGACTTACAATGGGAAAGAAAGGTTATGAGAGGGTAAAAGAAATGTTTCTAGAGCGCCACATGGAGCAAAGAATAGCAGCTGTTCTGAAGGATGTTCTTAGAAATGTGAAGCAACACCAGAAACAGTAGTAGTAGTTAACCTTAGATATCAGTTTGAGCTGTGCACCAATTGACAAAGATCTCCCCACATGTGTGTCTTGTTATGTTGTTTTCCGGATGAGGAAATGTGAATAGTGGTAATTTTAGCTACCATGCACTGCTTTGCTGTGAACTCGGTTTGTAGGGATAGAATGTAAAAGTTCAAATAGAAAAAATAGTGAATATTCTTTCTAGCAATCGATCTAACAGCAGCATAATATAAACCAATATATATACAAGGCAATGAAATGACAAATTGATTAAGAATGTCTGCACTTTATTATAATCTGAAATAAAGTTCAAGCAAAGTAATCCATCCTGATTATAATTATCAGCCATTAGCACCTCTTATGCCAATCTCTAGCAACTGAAAAAAACAAACTTGCCCCCAGTCCTTCATAAAGTCAGGGAAGATGCTTACTGTCACAACATTCATGGCATCTTTGGACGTGAAGATGCAATCCTGGGCTTAACTTGGTCCATGTTTGGTTTAGTGAACCATGTAGAATACAAAAACTGTTTCTGGTGTCCAACATGGTTGCACATGAGCTTCAGCTTCTGTCTTTGCCTCATCCACCTTAACACAGTTTTCATATGCCCCTTGCTGTTCAATCCTCTCAATCCAACTTCCTGTTTATGCAATGAAAACTTGAACATCTGTAAACTGACAGAATTTGAATGACCCAAAGAAGGAAGTGATTCAACAGCTAGAAATCCACAATAGAAAACAAGTTTGACAGAGGAATCTTGGTACCTGAACACGTTGCCAGGTTTCTGCAATAGTGAGAGGACCGTGATCTTTAAGGATGTCAAAGATAGCCCGTGTGATAGTTTGTGTCTGCTCTGGTGGTGTACTGAGTTTTATTGGCTTCATCTTCGGCTTGGGTTTCTTAGCCATATACCTAATTGCTGTGGCAAACATCTCTACTCCAATTGAGAATGCTATTCCACAAAAAAAAGGCCCTTTCTCAGTTGCAAATTGCAATGGCGAAATTTCTTTAGTTATAACAATCGGGGCTGAAAAACACCGAATCCGACAGAGTTCTTAATCAGTAATTAAGACATAAAAGGCAAAACTTTATAAAGGATTCATCGCAAAACAGGAAACAAAACCTTAACATCTCATTGTGGCATTTCAACAAACACAATCAAGTGCATTGTAGTTAATTACTATACAACAAGCCACATTCGAAGAGAAAATACAAAGAGAAGAAGCATACCTCACTCGGGACAGAAATGGAAAAAAGTGACAAAAAAATTCAAGAACTAGAGAAATAGCAGAATCAGCAATCAAGAAACCAGTCGGCTTTAAATTGAAATCTTTGTTCCGGAAAGGGTTGAATGTAAAAGCGCAGCGCTTTACCTATGTAATAAGTTTAATGACGATGTACCCTCTATGATGAATCTAATTTACCGCCACTGCCATCAGCGCAAAAAAATAAAATAAAATAAAAAAATCATCGTTTTCTTCTTTCCCACTCTGCATTTACCGCCATTCCCCACATCGAATTCGGAAGGGAGTTCGAGAACGAAGAACTCGGAGAAGTAGGCTTTGATGTTTGTGTAATGGTTTCGCATTTAAAGGAGCTTATTAAATCTACAAGGCCATTTTTATTTCCTGTATCCAAATCTTTCAGAAGTTCTGCAGAGCTACTGGAAGAACCTTTCATTCCATTCTCTCAACTTCAAGAAATAAAGCTTTTAGAACAGCAGCTCAATTCAACTCTTGATTCTTGCGTTAGTGTCATTCAACTGAAGCAGGTACATGCTCAAATCGTCAGGAAAGGTCTTGATCAATGCTGTTTTGTCGTTGCGAAACTTGTTCGTATGCTCACCAAGTTCAATGTTTCCATGGACTCTTATCCCCTGTCGATTTCGTCTCAAGTCCATTTTCCCAACCCTTTCCTTTACACTGCCGTAATCCGTGGATATTTAATCCAGGGATCCTTTGAAAAGTCTGTATCTTTATTTTGTCAAATGAGGAGGGATGGTATTAGTCCGATTTCATTTACTTTTACAGCATTTTTCAAGGTTTGTAGCGCTGAATTAAATCTTGATGTAGGCAGACAGTTTCACGGTCACAGTGTTAAATTCGGAGGGTTTACTCGAGATAGATACGTGGGAAACACCTTGATAGATATGTACGTTAAGTGCGGTTGGTTAGATTATGGAAGGAAAGTGTTTGACGAAATGCCTGAAAGGGATGTGATTTCGTGGACAACATTGATAGTTGCATATGCCAAAATTGGGAATATGTTGGCTGCAGTTGACTTATTTGATAAGTTACCTTTGAAAGATATGGTGGCATGGACTGCCATGGTGACGGGTTTTGCTCAGAATGCTCAGCCAAAGGAGGCGTTGGAATACTTCGAGAAAATGCAGAATATGGGGGTTGACACAGATGAAGTCACTTTAGCTAGTGTTATTTCAGCTTGTGCGCAATTGGGTGCTGCAAAGTATGCTAATTGGATTCGCAATGTGGCTGAAGGGTTGGGTTATGGACCTGTACATAGCGTTGTGGTTGGATCAGCTTTGGTTGATATGTATTCAAAATGTGGAAGTGTTGAGGAAGCATACAATGTTTTTATGTCTATGACTAATAAAAACGTGTTCTCTTATAGTTCTATGATTCTTGGGTTTGCAATTCATGGTTGTGCAAAAGAAGCAATCCTATTGTTTGAAGAGATGCTCAAGACGGATGTGGAGCCTAATGCAGTGACATTTCTTGGTGTTCTTACTGCATGTAGTCATGCAGGCTTACTGGAACAAGGTCAACATATCTTTGAAATGATGGAGAAACAGTACTATTGTAAACCGTGTGAGGATCATTATGCTTGTATGGTTGATCTCCATGGCAGGGCTGGACAATTTGATGAGGCACTTGAGCTTATCAAAAGTATGCCAATGAAGTCCTACGGAGGTGTTTGGGGTGCCCTGCTTGGAGCTTGTCGGATTCATGTGAATCCTGATATTGCTGAAATTGCTGCCGGACATCTATTTGAACTTGATCCTTATCATGTTGGGAACTATGTATTACTCTCTATTATATATGCTTCTGCAGGAAGGTGGGAAGATGTTTTGAGAATAAGGAAGTTAATAAGAACAAAGGGTTTGACCAAAAACCCTGCTTGCAGCATGGTTGAAGGGGAGAAAGGGTTTTTCATGAGTTCTATGCTGATGACCTAACTCATCCAATGTCTGTACAGATTAAGGAGGCTCTACAGGATCTTCTCCACAAACTAAAAATCCAAGGCTATCAGCCAATATTGAGCGCTGCTCCTTATGATGTTAGTGATGAGGACAAGAAGCGGATTCTTATGGCTCATAGTGAAAAATTAGCTCTGGCATATATGCTGCTAACTACATCTTCTGGCAGTGCAATAAGAATTATAAAAAACCTAAGGACATGTGAGGATTGCCATTCATTTATGTGCAGAGCATCCCATGTTACAGGAAGGGAGATAATTATAAGGGATAACATGAGGTTCCACCATTTCCGAGATGGGGTATGTTCCTGTAGTAACTTCTGGTGATGGATGATGCAGAAGTACTTTTTCCTCAAAATTTTGTGCAAGGTTCTGCTCGTTTCTTTTTCCATGGCTGCTGCAAGCCTGCAACAGCAAGATTCTGAGTAGTGGAAAAGGGTCATTTTTTATCGAGCTGCATCCTCTGGAAAAGTTTGATTCTTGAAAAGTTCTGATGATAGGTACATAACTAGCTAAAGAGGGAACCTGGGAATAGGAAGGGTTAACTAAGCAACAATAGCGTAAAAAACCCCTGGTCGGTCCTTCCTCTTCAACATTTACAGGTGTGTCTATTACTTACTTTGCATTACTAATTCATTTATTTTACACCATAATAGCCCATTGTTAAAAACTACATAAATTCACATGTTAGTCCACTGGTTGAGGTCATATTTTGTCTTTGTAGAATTTATGTTCATATAGTTCTTCATTCAAGATTTAGATTTATGTTTATGTTCATATATTTCTGCCTGTTACCATCATCAGTGTAAGATTTTCTGAATATAGTGGTTGGGAGAATAGGGTTTCAAAGGAGAGAGCAGAAGATAGCATCATAATACAAACATAATATGAACTTGGCATATATGATAAGAAAAGTACAAAAGGACGCGTGGTGATTAGCAAAAACAGATAAACACCACCCACGCTAGTACGAGGACGCAAACAAAAGTAGCGTCACTCCAGGACCAAACAAAAACGTACAAAGACACAAACCCCATATTTATTGCCAACAGCAATCGGCTTTATTTTTAGGACTCCCAATCTTAAAAAAGAAGAACAAAACAACACTTTTTTTCTCCTTTATACTTTCATGTGATGTCCAGTACTAGAATCTGTTTTGAACAGAATAGAAGTCTGTCTCTTTAATTTACTGATGGCCTGGCATCTTCTCCTTGATCTTTGCCATCATTCCCTTCTTCTCAGGCTGCTGTCCTTCCTGGCCATAACCATAGGCTCCTGTAGTATTAGTTGTTGTGCCCTGAAGATGCTGATCATCCTTGTGACCTGGCAGCTTCTCCTTAATCTTGTCCTTCATACCCTTCTTCCTCCTTCCACCTTCTCCATCACTCTCAGACTGAAACAAGGAACAACATATTCAATATGATCACAAATATATATATATATATATACAAGTATATATGATAACTAACAAAAACAAGATTTTTTATTTACTTACAGAGCTAGAGCTACCACTGCCTGAGCGGTGAAGTATGCCCCCAAGACCATGTTGTCCCTTGACATCCTGCCCGTGCTGCTGATGCTGGCCAGCCCCTGCACCCGTCATACCACCTAAACCAGTAGCTCCGGTTCCTCCATGAGTAACATGAGTACCGGTTGCGCCAGTTCCGCTAGTTGGATAAGCACCAGTGGTTCCAGTAGATCCATGTTGAATGGGATTTCCAAATTCATCAGTCTGACGAACAGGGTTGCCATACTCGTCGGTCTGGCGCATTTGGTTTCCTCCTCCGATTTGTGCCATTTTTTCTCTAGAGAGATTAAAGACAAACTTTACAATGCAATAGAATACAATATAATTCAGTTTCTGGATGGGATGAGATGAAGATGAAGATGAAGATGAAGATGAAGAACTAAGTAGGGTTAGCTTCCTTTATATAGAGAAGAAAAAGGATTTTCTAGAATGATAAAAAATATCATGAGAATGCATGGGAAAGAAAGAAAGAAACAGAGAGGTATTAGGAGAGAAAATGAAGAAGTGACACGTGGTGGCAGCGTGGCAGTGGTTTGAGACAGACAAGTGTTGTTGTCTGCTTAGGATAAGGTTCTTGAAGAATTGACTATTTAAAACTTTCTGGGCATGGGAAGGTGACAATGCACCGCGTACGAGAACTTCAAGACAAACAACCTTTACCAAAAAAAGGGTGAATCTTTACTATTAAGTAAGTAAGAACGTGGCAAAGAAAAACATAGTCATTATCCAAAATCTAAAAGGATAACTGATGAATTCTTAGGGGTATAAAAGTAAATTACTCCCATAAATATCTTAAAATTTTAGTATGATAAAGTCACGTATGGTTACTATTATTATTATTACTCCAGAAATGGGATTTGCTTAAAATCAAAATTACCTGTCAAATTGGATAAGTTTTGATAGATATTTTATTTTTTTTCAATAAAAAAATATGTCGGTAGGAATATAATAGCCACAAAAGTCTGGTAAAATATAAAACATGCATCCAAGTGTACGTACATTAACTCATTAAACAGTGTCTTTATTGCCCCAGAAATCAAAACATCCAAGTGTATGTTTTCCTGTTTTGTGTGGAAAACCAGCCATCCCAAGTGTAACCTGCACTGCAATCACATTTAAAATGAAAGACATAATTGTACCAGGTTGGTTATAGTTGGATATTTTTAGTTAAGAGAAAGATTACTCAGTCCATTCTTGATCAAGGATAGGAAAAAGGGATGAACTCACAACTGTAAACATGAAATATATTTGTGTTGAATAATAGTAAACATGGAGGTGGAGAAGAGAAGGACTAACATGAAAAAGAAAAGCCTGCTGGGCTAGCGCAAGGAGCTTGCCTGGTTGAGACCATTTTTTTCAAGAGTTCTTTTACAAAAAAGAACTCTTGAGAATGGAGCAGCAGGCAAGTCATCCTTGGCTACCGAACCAGACTTTTACATCCATGGAAGACCCCTCTTCTTCTCTTTCTGTCTATTTGACACTCTGATGTCAATGCCTTTGTGACTGAAAATGGCTATTTATAATGAGCCAATTTTTTGGAAGAACAAAAGAGAGAATCTGATTTTTATGGTGCATGTATTGATCCTACTCAAATTGCCTCTTCTCGGCCAATTGTGTCCATGAATGGCCATAAAAGGAATATGTTCCCATGCACAAGCAATGCGCATTACTACCAGTTCTGTTTTGAAGGCATTCAGTCAACCCGAGCAACAAAATCTTTAAATTCTTCCATCAAATTATATGCTATGCTATTTCCCTTGTCAAATAAATAACAACTATACATTCATACATATACGAAAGATTAGAGTAAAATCATCTCTAACCCACTCATTCATACATAAAGTAGTGTTTACAATAAAATTAATGGATTTTCAAGTATATTTAACTTCTATAGCTGTTTTTGGTAAGTCAAATAAAACGACGGATACAATACAGAATAAAGCGAAAGGCCATTTGATTTACTATCGAAATTAAAGATAATTATACATACAAGAAAATGCAGCCACTACGACCTACCGCTTCATCTCCACAGGGCATCTGTCAATATTCTCAAATTTTTATGCTCTTGGCTTTTGACCTCTCATAAAAGTGGGAAACAAAATCCATCTGGAGATTATATTTTTGGCTTAAAAGAATCCATTAACAAGTTGTTCTCTAAGATCTAAACGCCTCAACTCTTCAATTTAGCCAAATAACATAAATAAATGAAAAGTTTCACAACAGCACTGTGCTCAATCCATAACAAATTAGACAGGTTTGAGCACCCAGCTTTCGTCGAGGAGGAGAACACAGAATTTGAACTATATTCTCCTACTTCAATTAAACTATGGAAAGGTGGACAGAAAGATACGTACACATCAAGTGGGGAAAATTGCACATTGTTTCAAAGCTTTAACATGTCTGATATCTTGATGAAGTAAATAGCCAAAAGCTTTACCATCATAGATTATATGAACCAAACATAAAATAAAAGTTTCATTATCTCTCAATTGTATGCCCACACCTTCTCCAATGTAAAAGATTCAGTGTTTGAGCTCTTCAGGATTTAGAGGTATAGGTAACGATCAGATACTTGGAAGAAGGTTCTTTAATCTATCTCTTCATGGATGATAGAAGCAGACCCTGCATGGAAGTTTGCAATGGTGGATACATACCATTTGCAGATTCCAAACAAGTGATTAATCCTTTTATTAGGGATGGCAACATGTATAGTTCTTCAACTTCATTCTTGGAAATCTGTTTTTCCAGCTTCCTGCACAAATAACCTACAAATGAATTCTAGAAAAAGGAAAAACCCACAATTTGACTTTAAAAAATGATATCCTGACTATAGGAAGGCGCACATGCCAACCACTGATTACCAGAGACCTTTAAATTCAATCTTGGCATTCAAGTAAAATCAGATTATCTTATTCTGGCATTCTGTTTCATCTCAATACAGGTACAGAGACTGAGATATGTTAGGTAAAAACATGTCACACATTGTGCATAAGTATTCTTATACTAGAACTTCTCTCTTCTGACAAAGTACACCATTGTAAAGAAAGTAGTTAACCAATTTCTTATTTGGGAAATACAGTAAGGATAAAGCAGACAAGTATGAAGGTATTTCAAGATGTTGCTATATGTAGGTAGAATAAAATTAGAAAAGAATTCAATATTCATGACCAAAGATTGGTGTTGGGACTAATTTTGTGGTACATCTGGGAGTAAAAAATGGTCTGGCCAAGATCAACACATCAAAGACTGTCTGGAGAACAATGGAGAACATTAAAAAAAAAAGTAATAATAACAGATGTAGAGATAAGAGCTGACCTGGATTCCAATTCCTTCTCTTTACTACAGTCAGAAAACAGCAACTTGATGGTGGGATACATGTCTATCCGTGCAGCTGCTTCTGTGGTGCCCAAACAAGACCCAGTGTAGCACCAAGAATCAGGGTTTAACAGAACTAGCTGCAGCATTGGATAATTGGTTTGCATATCTCTGATGACAGTCCGGAACGACAGTTCCTCTTTTGCATTTTCCAGCAGTTGAATTGAAAACATCCTTTCCAAGCTGTAATATCTGTTGAAAAACAAAATTACTTTACGTGCTGTAACTTTCACTAATCTAACCAGACTATTATGGAAACAAGAGGAAAAGGGCAAAAGAAATCCAATGACCTTTTGTACACAATTATATACTCATATAACTGATTGAAACTAGTTGTTCATTAGAGGTTTCCAATAAGGTGTCCAAATGAACAAGTACTTCATACATTTCCATTACCAGATGTGACCAAACTACAAACAGGTACAAGAATACTCACCTACTTTATCATGCATAAAAACCCCAGGGTAAGTACTAAAAAGTAAGTATCCATTCCAAAGAAGTGTAAAAACAATGCCTAACCAATTCAAATAGCAGAGCTGGTTGTATCTTATCAAGTGAGAGCAAAATAAACTCTTGAAAAGCCTTGAATCCCTACTTCAGAAAGTATACATAATGCCTTCTTTACTATTATTTGGTTACCATTTTAAAAAGAAAATAATAATAAAAGAGGAAAATTGCATTTGAACTTTCCAGAAATATGAGGCCACTTAGTTCATTGTGGACCATGCTCAAGTTTCCTTGCACAACATCATGTCATTTTTTTTTAATCTAACATACAGGTTAGACATTAAACGAATATGATGACTGTAAATATAAGTTTCTTACCTGAACAAATCATTTGAGTCAAGAACAGGCAAAGAAGTTGAAATGTGGCATTTAAACAAACGAACTCCTCCATCCAACATAGAATTATCATAAGAACATGGGTATGCTCCTAAGATACTGGAACACTGAGGACACATGAACTCAACCCACTGAACATCTTTGGAAATATTGGATGATCTTCCCACAAAACCATTCCAAAGAAATCCATCAAGTAATAGTTTCTGATGTGTAAGGAGTTCACTACCTGCTCCGGGTTTATGCTCCTTTGAAGAACCTTCAGATGTTTTAAGACTGCAACATCCAGCATTATAATTGCCAGATTCATCTTTCATGTTGGTAGAGCATGCAGCATACGTCACTGGGTTTTCTGCATTCTGAAATTCTGAAGTTCCAGATGACATGCTATTGCTTGTGTTTTGAATAACTTCATATTCTAAGATTTTGTTCAGTTTATCCTCCTCACAGAGATGAGATACTTCTCCATCAACATTGGGTTCCACAAAACTGTCCTTTAAGTGGATTAATTCTTCTTGTTGACTTCCATTACCTAGCATGTTTCGGGTCTGAAGTGCTCCATTCACTAAATTTAGTTTAATCTCATCATGGTTCTGATCCCACTTGAGAGATTCACATCCAACAAGGTCATCCTTGCATATAATAACAGCAGCTGTATCTAATAGACAGGCACCAGCCGCACATTTATACAGCTCGGCATATCTGGTGACCATCTTCTCACTGATACCTCCGAATGAGCAACAACAAGACCCAAACCAATTGTCAGCCACATCTTGCCAATTGATTGATGGCATCTCTTTAAAGAATCTGTCACGTTTTTTAATTTTAGAAAATCCCATAAAATGAATTCTAGCATAAGATATTTATCACTATTAGAGAACATCAAACACAGAATCCGCACAGGAAAACCAAATGGAGAGATTCCTGTTCTTATTCCATGGCCAGACAAAAGCACAGAGGAAGGCAGGTTATCCATTCCATGACCAGAGCAAAGCACATAGGAAACATGATGCCTTTCACTTGGGGAAGGAGAAGAAGAAGCAAGAAATTGGAGAAAGTGAAAATATGCAAATATTAGGAGAAAAATGCAATAGAGCAGAGAAGAGTGAACCATTTGGTTTTCTTTTAGGAGGAAAAGTCTACCTGAGAGGTCTTGTCAACTTAGTTGAGCAACTTCTGCAGTAAAAGTACACTTCCTCTGAAGCAGACAATTTCTTTAGATCTAAACCCAATAATCATAGTTACTAGAGATGTCTCAAAAGTTCTAACATGTATAGTCAAAAGTGAAAGCTAAAAAGGAAGACTACCATTAGAAAGGAAAGTTAGACAATAAGAAACTCATATGATACTGAATTATGCAGGTTCCAAGGATACATAAACAAAGATGCAGATAACTTGTGAATTTCATATTGACTAATGCCTCAAAAGAAGAGCTCAAAGAAGTAATATTTAGGTGCTTCAAGAATGTTGGATTATAACAATATTGAATTTAGTACACATATTGAAATTCAAAGAGTTAAAAAATTGGAACTTTGAGCTACACAGAGATTCTTTAGTTAACTTTATCTTGAATTTCTAAGTACAAATTTTTAGCTCAACTTTCCTAAGAAATTTTTTGAAAAGTTGACAAACAACTCAAGTTCACACTTCATACACTCCAAACTTGCGGTCTAATAATCCCCATTTATGAGTCCTTCCACACCACCTACTATTCAAACAAAGCCTGGGGTGCCAAGTTTAATCTGTGAGCAAGAAATGAAACACTGGAGCAAGAAGCCGCAGCACAATGTATCCATAAGATAGAGAATTCCCATCCCACATTCCCACTCCGATGACAGAACTAACAATAGTTACTCCATAAAACTGGCCATCATGTCAATAGAATCCGGCAAAATATACAAATGACAAGCAATAAAATCATCCAGCAAATGAAAAAAAAAAACAAATAATCAGGAATATATATATAAGAACAGCGCTCATCGTATCAGTTAAAGGGGGGAAAAAAATCACCATAAAGTTATTCAAAACCTACACTACAACGAATCCCTAGTAAAAAGAAAATACCAAAAACTTATATAGCAATACACACCGGAATCAGTTGAAAGCGGGAGGAAATCATCTGAAACTGAGCCAAATTCCGAAACAAGAGGATGATCAACAGGAAGAAGCAGAACGAGCTTAACTTCAATATGATCATTGTGAGTTCTAGAATAAACCGGTGACTCATGGTCTATCAAAATTCTAGGGATCGGAACACGAAGTGAAGTCTCTGCTTCGCGATTGCGGAAGCTGACTAGCAGCAGGAACTGCTCCATCACCAATGTCACTTTCAAGTCCGAGAACTGAGTTGCAAATTCAATAAACGGATTGAATATACATAATTTCAGGGTCGGGATATGAGATTGAGCTTCCCATGTGAAACGCCAGCTCCTAGGGCTTAGTCCCGCCGGAGAAATTTGAGATAGCTGAAACGATGACATATTCAGTGATTTGATTTCCTTCGGATTTCGCGGCATTTTGAGAGCCATTGTTGGGCTCTCAAATTAGCTGCAGTATATACATCCACCAATTCTCCACAAAGCCCAAATATTTGGGCTCCTTTTATATCGTTGGTTCAACCCAAACTTTCTCTACCAAAAAATGTCGGTTCAAAAACTTTTCCATATCCTAAGCCCATTTGCTTTTTTTTTTTTAGAATTATTTTCTATTTATTTTTATAACTATTTTTCTTTTTTACTTTCTAATCTATTCATTTTTTTCAAGTTAATAGTATTATATTAATCTTGTTTATCTCTCAAATTCATAACTTTTCAAAATTATATAAATATTATTAATTGAATTTATGACTTTTCAAATACGTAATTAATTAATATAAAAAAAAAGGTAAATTATTCTACTAACATTTGAACTTTTCAAAAATTTAACTTTTGCACTTATATTTATTTTTGTTTTGAAGTGACACTTGAATTATAAAATATCACATCTTTTACCCTTCCGTCTAAAATTTCCGTCAGACTTCATTTTCCATCCAATTCTTAGGGGCATTTTCGTCTTTTTACAATTATGAACATTTTTTAATTATTAGAGTTTTATTTTCAATAGAGCTATTAACGAGCCGAACTGTTCGCGAACAAAGCTCGTTTGAGCTCGTTTATACTCAGTTCGAGCTCGTTTATTTATTAAACAAACAAACACCGAACAAAATTTTAAGCTCGATTACATTTCAAGCTTATTCAAACATTGTTCGTGAATATACCGAGCGTTCGAACAAATTATAAATATTTATATATATTATTAAAAATAATATTTAATATTTAAATTACAGATTTTTTTAATTTTTTTTTCTAATTTCTAGAGATGATTCAACTTCTCCCAACATTCTTCAAAATGTTAAAGCAATTTATTTCTCTCATAATCATAAAAAGACTTTTAAGTTCTAACTCAATCAACTTTCTTTCTATACAAACCCTAAAAAATTAATCGTTCTCTTTTCTTTACTTTCTCAAACTTCAGACTCAACTGAAAAAATAAGTTTAAAGGTAAATATATTATTTTTTTATTATATTTATTTTATTTTATTGAGATAATTAGATTATATTTGTTTGATATTTTAAATTTTAAAAATTATATTATTCTTCATCGCTATCAGATTTTATTTAAATTATTATATATATATATATATATTTAAAGAGATAAGTAACTATGTTTATTCCATGTTTTTGTTTTTATTTTATACATTATATTTAGATTTACTCTTTAAAAGAATCTTTTATTATTATTATTATTAAATAGTTAAATATTTAAATTTTATTTTTTTTATTTTATAAATTTGTAATTTTTTTTAAAAAAAATTAATATTTAAATTCAAATTTTAATTTTAAAATTTTTTAAAATTAATCGAGCGAACCCGAGCTCGAATTCGAACAATAAAAAAATTAATCAAACAAATTCGAACAGTTTTTTCTGTTCGAAATGTTTAACGAGCGAACTCAAACAGAGCTCGAATAATAAACAAACAAACACTAATTATCTGATGTTCGGTTCGACTTGGCTCGTTAACAACCCTAATTTTCAAGGATAATTTTGTCATTTCACTTTATGTGCATTTTCGTCTTTTTACATTTATGAGCATTTTTTAATTATTAAGGTTTTATTTTCAAGGGTAATTTTGTCATTTTACTTTATTATTAAAAATTTGAAAAATATTTTTTTGGTAATCTCAGATATTTGATCTTACAACCACACGCCTAAATAAATTATATCTATCCACTGATACAACTATAAATATATAAAATTATTTTAAACTTATATTTTATATTATAATTACGAAAATAATAAATACACATGTTATATTGCGATTATATTTTATATTTAAAATATAAATTATATTAAATATAAACATTTTCAAAAAAATATTATCAAATCACACAATTCAAACCACAAGTTTTTATTATTGTCACGTTTATCTGCACTAAAGTTCTTCTTTAACTCTTTTATTTCGAATTCGTCGCATAACATGAATTTCGAGGTATTTTTTTTATAGAATGTCATTGCTGACACTAATAATATAATAATGTCATTGTAAAAAAAACTCAAAATCTGTATTCTGCAACGAATTCAAAGTTAAAAAAATAAATTTAAGGTTTGATAAAGGGAATGACTACGAAGACATTGTCTGCTTGATACGACCTTTGTAAGAATATCTGCCAGTTGATCTTCGCGCGAATGGATATTACTCTCTTTTGCTACATAATTTTTTTTTAACATGAAAAATGATTTTTTATGATTATGGCTAAACTTAAAATTTATCTAAGTTGCCTACGTATCCAGCAAAGGAATCAAGTCGAAAGTAGTTTAAAATTGTAGCTTAAACTCGTGCATCAAAGGAGTGACAATGCAGTTTTATCTCGTGCATCAAGGAGCATTTTTTCAATATTGCAGACAGTTTACACTCGTGTCAAAGAGCTTTCATTTCAATTGTAGACAGTTTACACTTAAGGAGCCTTTTTTCAATTGTAGACAGTTTATACCATGTCAGCTTGTTTCAATATATTTCTTTTCATCCATAAAGTTATGGAGGTATTGTATACATTTATAGAGAGATTTTCTAAGCTATTTTTGGTTGACTCCTATAATCTCTCCGATTTATTCCTGAAATCTTTCTGATTTGGTTGACTCCTATAATCTCTCTGATTTATCTCTTAATTGACAACTCACGCCAACAGATATGTGGTTTAAATTGTATTGTTTGGATAATATTTTTTCAAAATCTTTATATTTAATATAATTTTCAAATAATATAAATTTTTGTATTGTATGTAAATTTATTTATTGTTTATACAGTTCAAATTTAGACATATGGTTTAAATTAATTGTATTGTTTGGATAATATTTTTTAAAATCTTTATATTTAATATAATTTTCAAATAATATAAATTTTTGTATTGTATGTAAATGTTTATTTATTGTTTATACAGTTCAAATTTAGGGGTTCAGAAATATAATTATGTTAAATTTATTTTGGCATCATCTAGTATGCAATATAAAATATAAGTTTTATACAAATTAACATATTAATATTTGTTCCAGTTGATTAATATAATTTTGTCATTTTGTGTGGTTGAGGGATCAAATCCCTCCAATTTAAGGAGATTTTTCAAAAAATTTAAAATTTTATGAAAAGACAAAATTATCCTAAAAATAAAACTTTAATAATTTATATTAATGATTTTAAAAGACGAAAATGCCCCTAAAAATTGATAGAAAATGAAGTTTGACGGAAATTTTGGACGGAAGGGCAAATGAGCTGATATTTTATAATTCAAGTATTAGTTCAAAGTAAAAATAAATACAAGTGCAAAAGCTGGATTTTTTAAAAGTTAAAGTATTAGTAAGATAATTTACGTTGTTTTAATTAATTGAAAGTAAATAGTTTGACATCTTTTGGAGAAATCTATGGAATGTAGCCGTGTTATGTCTTAAATTTGTAAATTTAGTTCACGAACTAAGTCCAAATTTGAAACATGACAATATTTCTTTTTTATAAATATGTGATGACTTTGTCTCTCTCATGTCTCGCAAAGTGTGTGTTTACAAAATATAATTTAATCATTCTTGTCATCCATTTGTTGTTTAGTGGAAAAAAAAGAAAAAGAAAAAGATAAACGTTAGTGTACATTTATGGACTTGGTCTTGATGAAAAGGATAGGACGAGTAAAGATAAATAGTAGAGTTCTTGATTAAGTAAGACATTTTGACGAGATAATATACATATATTAGTCACGTGCTTTCTTTATTTTCAACGTTGACTTAGCAGTCCACGCAAATATTTTATAAGCATACAAGAAGAAATTAAAAATACTTTAAAAAAAGAAAAAAAAAAGAAGAAATTAAAAATTAATTAATTAATTAATATAATTTACTTGCAGGTAATCTGACGAAAGGTTCGATCCGACACACCAATGGTTAGATCGCAATCCATATGGGTGAATTTCTTCTTCTTCAAAACCTTAATCAGCTCAACTTTTCCACTCAATTTGGATCGGCTTTTCAAAGTCAAAACCCCGTCATCGGAAGACCCCAGATCGTTTACTCGCCTCGGGGAACCTTTACTCGTCGACGATGAAATATTAACCACGACATTAAATCTCTTGCTCGATCGTACTCCGGCTTTCGACTTAGGAAAAACGGCTTCCCCGACGGGATATCCGTCGTGGAAGAAGTAAACGGTACCGTTTTGGTACTTATAGTTTCCGAAATTGCTGTTCTTCAATTCTAGCTCGACGTTCATCCTGAACTTGAAAGAATTATAAGAAGGGTTTCCGGTTCCGACATTAACCTCAAAAGTCTCGAAAGTTGCAGAACGAACCCTAAATTTTGGAGTTCTTACTTTCATGACGGTGAGTGCAAAGAGTAATATGATACCCGTTTGACACACGAAAAAGGCCAGAAAATATGCTACGAATTTCATAGTTTTCTTCTCGCGGATTTCTTCATGATCAGCTATGCTGGCGGATTCTTCCTCAAATTTGGCATTAATTCCATTATTGTTACTTTCTTGCGCCAGTACCGGATAAAGTTGAGCCATTTTAAAGAAAAAGAACTATAATGAAATTTGATGATTTTTTTTGGAGTTTGAGGTTTAGTATATATATATATATATATATATATATATATAGGCAGTGAATTCCTACAAAAAAAAAGTCGCACCAATAAAAAAAAATGGTAATGAGTTTCAACATTTTTTTGTTGAAATTCCTTAGATGAAAAGGACAGTCCATGGCTTAGTACCTAATCTTTTCTCCATAGTTGACTGATGAGAACCTTCTAAGTGAAGTCAAAAATATATTGATTCGTCAAAATTTGGTAAGGATATCTTGAGGGTAAAAAGATAAAATGTAACTCCAAGAATCTTGGAGAATTCCTGAATTGAAGTGACCTGCAAAATAGAGGAAGTTCGGTGGGGACGTGGATCCCCGGGAACTCTCCGACGATCAAGTTAGTTTAATATAGAATTGGTAATTGTTTTTGGTATATCTGGCTTGCCCTTACCTTCGTCTGATCCTTTCCTTTTATAAGGATGCGGTAGGGAGATCGTGTAGATTCAGCTCGTGGGCTGTTTAGCAGTTACCGTTATGGAGAAACGGTCCTTGTTAGTGGGAGAGTGGAGGTCCACGTTGGGATTTAGTGGGTTATTTGTTCCACTTTTTACGATGATGGGTTTGATTTTGAGTTAACCCGCAGTACACGTGGCGGTGTGTAGATTTATTTGTCGTATGGACATATTTGCCCCTGGCGGGTATCTTTTTCCGTTCAGTGGCCCCTCAGCGAAGTATAGCATGGCTTGGTGCGGACTTCACTGGAGAGACCGAGTTGCCGAGCTTCTGACTTCGACTTACAGGCATCCGATGGTCATTTCCTCTAGATCCCGTTGTGGCTCAGCGAGCCTCGGTCAGTGAGAAAAAAGCGCGTGGGTTGGGGTTACTGGTGAGGGTGACGGCTGTCGCTTCATTTTAAATGTTGTCAGTTACGAGGCGTCCTTTTTGCAGACCCGAGGCGTTGATTTTGTGAGCAATCATGGCGCCTTTGTAAACAACTTTTTCTCATAATCATTTCAAAAACCTTTCCTTTTTCTCTCCTTCCTCACGCAACACTTGTTTTCGTCTTTCCCTCTGAACCTCCTTTTCGAAACTCTCTGCCATTGCTGTCGTGCAAACCTTCTTGCAGAATTCTCTTCCGCTTCGGTCGTGAGTTCGATCCTGCATCCATCATCCCGATCACTTCTGATAATCCAAAAAGGTATGCTCTGTCCTTTTGTAGGTAGTTTCTGTTTTACTGGTGCATCTCTTTTATTCCTGTTTATTGGAATGTAACTCTCCTTAGTTGTCTATGGTAATGTGCGCCAAAGTTAGGCTTTTATCTGTTTGTTGGGTTGTCTGTGTTTCAATCTGTTTGTTGGGTTGTCTGTGTTTCATGAGGATTTTGTGATTGGCGGGGGCTTGTATGTGTTATTCGATGCTTTTTCTTTAATCTGCTACGGTTGAGGGTTGGTTTGAATATGGTAGTGTTTCCTCTGTATGCTATCTTGAATTCCTTTGAACTTCCTTTTGTAGCTTGAGCAATGGCCGGTCAACAGAGGGACCCTGCTGGAAATGAGGTGTCTGAGCTGATGGCGGAGGGTTTTGGGGACCCTCAGCCTACTGGCGAGGTGCCTTCTGAAGAGGTCCCGGCTGCCACCTCGTCTGGGCCCGTGGTGTTAGGGCCACTAGGTACGGATTTCTGTTTTTATAGAACTAAAGTAACCCGGGACCAACTCAACTCCATCTTCCATAAGTATAGCATAGATAGGAACATGTATAGGTTAGGCTTGCCTTTCGACCTAGGTAGAATGTCCACCCGTTGTATCCCTATCCCTCTAGCTCACTTCGAGGCGGGACTTAGGCTGCCTATGGACCCCGCCTTCGTGGATTTCCTTGTATATGCTCGCATACAGCCCGGGCAACTTCATCCAAACGCCGTTCGGGCTCTTTTTTCCTTGATTTGTCTGGGTCGCCGTTTAGGCTTTGAGTTGTCTATGAACATCTTGGGGATGTTCTTTTCCTCTCTTCGCATGTCGGATAACACACTGTCACTCCGTCCTCGTAGAAAGATAGTCCCACTCTTTGACCCCCCTCCCAACAAAGTGGACTTTAGGAGTAGGTGGGTGACAGTAGAGTCGAAGATAGGATTTCCCTTCCAGCCTTGTGTCAATGAGGGTAGGCCTTTAACCTCTGTTTCCCCTTCTTCTTTGGACCCCTCCGAGAGAGCCTTCCTCGAGCTCATCACCCGGGACTTAGGGGTACGTCGAGATGGTCAGTCCCGGGTGTATTCTTTGAAAGGCCTGCTGAGTGACCAGAGCCTAGAATGGTGTGGTATAGGGGGGTCTGGAGTCTAGGAGAAGGGAATTAGGCTTTACACCCGAGGTGCCCAACGAAGAGTGGACTATACACCCCGGGGGCCTCTTCTCCGTCGAGTGTGACCTGTGCCCTCCGTCTTCATCTCCGGGTTGCCAACCAAGCCGGGATAACTTTTACTTCGCCACTTTTCCTTTACTTCGTATATTTCAGGAATACTAACCCTCTTTCTTTTGTTTTTTCAGAGCCCGCTACCTTCAAGGCCGCTTGGAGGGAAAGTAGGGGGCCGAAGTGTGCGTCAATCACGCTTGGACTCGCTTCCACGCTTTCCACCTCGGCTGATCCATCGGGGTGCTTCGGGGGACACGCCCTTGACATACCCGTCTTCGGCGGGCCAACCAGCACGCCGGGGTGGGTCCCCCCGCCGTCCAAGGAAGGAGGGCTCAAGTGCGAGGTCCACCTACTCTGCCCCAGCAAGGGCCTGTCCGCCTCTCATCCGAGATACCCCCGACGAGGTGGAAGAGATAGACGAGGAGTAGCTTAGTCCCCGTCAGTGCCAACGTACTTCGTCTCCGTCCCGCTCCATGGAGATGGTGCCAAGTCCTCCCCCACCTGAGATTACACCTGATGTCACTCCGCCGATGGAGGTGCGGGAGGAGGTGATTGTCGCTCCGCCAACTGCTGGTGGGGACGCTGAAGGGGACCTCGGTCCATCCTGGTTGAGGCCGGGGTTCGTGATACCCACAGAGGAGGGGGCTCTGCGGGAGTTGGCTGCAGAGATCTCCCGTAGGACTCCTCCCCTCAACAATCTGCGGTTCACCAACCGGTATGCAGCCTCGTTTATCGGTGGAGCCATTTTAGACCGAGCAGTGGACGTGGAATCTTTGCTCGGTATGAACGAGTTAAGTGTTGGTGAGGCTACCAACCGGGCTGGTGCTCTCCTAGCTCGGGTAAGGGACCAACTTCCTTGAAATTTTTTTTTTAACCTTTCCTTGTCTTCGCAGATCACTGCCTTCCTTATGTTTATATCCCGGGCTTATACTTTGGCTGAGGAAGGAGGGGCAGCCGATGCTGAGTGGCAGGCTACCAATAAGCCCCGTCTGGCTGCCTTGGAGACTGAAACGAGGGATCATGCTGCCCGGCTTGAGTTGTTAGAGTCAGAGAAGCTGCAACTCGTCAATGAGATGTCCGAGTGGAAGGAGAAAATGTGGAAGGCTGAGGAAGAGTTGGCGAAGTTGCGGGCCGCCAACACAGAGTTGAACTCAGCCCGGGATGAGGCAGTGGCTAGCAAGCTCTCCGTCGAAGAAGAGCTCAAGCATTGTAGGTCGGCGAGGTTCAGGAAAAACATCATCGACGACCTCAAGAGCTCCGCCGAATTCCACGAGGAGATAGGGCGCGAAGCGGGCTCCTACTTGGACAGGGGCTGTGTTCATATAATCCGGCAACTTCATCCCCACTTCGAGGACAAAAGCATCCTGGTGCGGGCTTATCAGTCGAACTTCGACAATGAGGCCTGTAGGCGAGGGGCAGACTTCGTGCCCTTCACTGATGGGGAGCTCGAACAACTCCGGGAGCGTGACGAAGAGAGGGGGAGGCCATTCTGGGAAGCTCCTCAGCCTGCTGCTCCCACATTCTGGGAGCTACTGGATGGCTCGGGCTCATCTTGACTCTTTTGTAATTATTAATTTATTTTTTGTAAACTGTTGTATCTTCTTTTTTATGGAATGAAACTCATCTTGTTTAACACTGCCTTTCGAGTCATAAGTCGCACTTTCATGCTTTAGTCTAACAATTTTAAAAAATTGTAAGTATTTAACTTTGCCAAAGCGCTATCTCGGCACTTCGCCTTAACAAAACTTTTAAAGTTCGAAGTTTCCCAAGCCGTAGCTCGGTACTTGTAAAATTTGGAAAGCTTTCCGAGTCGTAGCTCGGTACTTACATTAATAAAATTTCTTCCCTAACCGTAGCCCGGTACTTATAAAATTCGGAAATCTTCCCGAGCCGTAGCTCGGTACTTACATTAATAAAAATTCTTCCCTAGCCATGGCCCGGTACTTATAAAATTCAGAAATCTTCCCGAGCCGTAGCTCGGTACTTACATTAATAAAAATTCTTCCCTAGCCGTAGCCTGGTACTTATAAAATTCGGAAATCTTCCCGAGCCGTAGCTCGGTACTTACATTAATAAAAATTCTTCCCTAGCCGTAGCCCGATACTTATAAAATTCGGAAATCTTCCCGAGCCGTAGCCCGGTACTTACATTAATAAAAATTCTTCCCTAACCGTAGCCCGGTACTTATAAAATTCAAAGCTTCCCGAGCCATAGCTCGGTACTTTATTGACGCTGCGATGAAAAGAAACCAAAGAAATGCTGCTAAATGTCGACTTCGCACTGAGTAAGAGTGTGTTTAAGTGTAATATCTCTTTAAATGATTGGCGTGCCATGGGTTTGGCAAGAGGACGCCATCTTTGTTGGTAAGGCGGTACGTACAGGGGCGTACTTCGTTGCTGACGAGGTACGGGCCTTCGCAATTGGGAGTTAGCTTGTTTGCTTGGATGTGTCGTGTCGTTCCCTCAATCTCCCGAAGTACCCAGTCCCCGATCCTGATCGGCCTCTCGGATACTTTCTTATCGTGGGTCCACTTCATTCTTTCCTTGAAAGATTGAGATTTCAGGCGGCTTGCGATTCGCCTCTCTTCCAGGAGATCGAGGTCCACATTCCTCGCTCTTTCGTTGTTGACTTGGTCGTACATCGCGACTCTTGCTGTTTGTACGACCACCTCGGTCGGTGTGACGGCCTCTGAGCCGTATGCTAGTGCGAATGCAGACTCGCCAGTGGGGCCCCTTATCGAGGTGCGGACTGCCCATAGTGCGGAGTGCAGCTCGTCAGCCCATTTGTTCGATACCCCTTCTAAGTTTCGTCGTAGGGCTTGTAATACTAGTTTGTTTGCGGCCTCTGCCTGGTTATTATCCTGTGGATGCGCGGCTGAGGATTTCCAATGCTTGATGTGTAACCGATGGCACTCTGAGGTAAATTTGGCCGAGAATTGAACTCCATGGTCGGTCACCACTGCCCTGGGAACTCCGAAACGGCATATAACTTTCTCTTTGAGGAAATTTGTGACATTTTCCTCCGTGGGGTTTCTCAAGGCCTTGGCCTCTATCCATTTTGAAAAGTAGTCCACTGCCACCACTAGGTACTCATACCCGTTCCTCGTTTTTGGGAATTTTCTCATTAGGTCCATGCCCCACATGTCAAACGGCCATGCTGCCACGACCGGGGTTTGTTCTATGGAGGGTAGCTGTGGTATGTTCCCAAAGATTTGGCATGTGTTGCAGTTTTTGACATATCGCCTGGCGTCCTCCCTTAATGTTGGCCAGTAATATCCTTGATTGATTATTCTTTCCGCCAGGGCTCGGGCTCCTGGATGTCCTCCGCACTCCCCCTCATGCATCTCGGCGAGTAAGTCGCCTACTTGGGATGGCGGGATGCAACGGAGTAAAGGTTTGGAGAAAGATCGGCGGTATAGGATGTTATTGTAGAGGACATACCTGGCGGACTGCCGTTTTATCTGTCGTGCATGGGTGGTGTCCTCTGGCAGTATCCCGCTCTGGATGTACTTCGCTATTTCGTCCACCCAGTCTTTCGATGCGCGGAGTATGGGCTGCACCATCCTCTTATCTCTAGGGTTTGTCCTTATCTCTACTGGGACCCCCTCCTCGTTGGGAGTTTCGCCCGAGGCTATCTTCGCCAGACGGTCGGCTGTTTTATTATCGTTCCGTCTGACCAGGGATAAGTTGAAGAAATCGAATTTGTCTCTCCATTGTCTGGCTTTTTCAGCGTAGTTCTGGAGGTTATCTGAGTGCACAGCATATGTGCCCTGCACCTGGTTAACGACGAGCTGTGAGTCGCTGAAGACTTTGAGAGCCGTTATGTTTGCGGCGTGAGCCCATTCTACCCCCATGAGCAGAGCCTCGTACTCCGCTTGATTATTCGATAAACTGGTCTCAAGTCTCGCAGCTCGCATCTCGGTGTATTTTTTATTTGGTGAGACTAAGGCCACGCCGATGCCCACCCCGCTGGCATTGACTGCCCCATCTACCCATAACTCCCACGGGTCCATCGTCTGCTGGCTGTGTTTTTCCTCTGTGAATGATCCTTCCGCGAGGAAGTCGGCCAGGGCTTGGGCTTTGATAGTTGTCAGGGGTTTGAAAGTGACTTCTTGGCCACACAGCTCTATAGACCACCGGAGCAGTCTCCCCGATTGATCTAGCTTATGGAAGACCTGTTTCAGAGGAGCATCGGTGTAGACGATGATTGGATGGGATTCGAAGTATGGCCTCAGCTTCCGGGATGAGATTATCAGCGCATACGCCAACTTTTCTATGTTGGAGTATCTGGATTCGGTATCATTCAAGGCCTTGCTGACGAAGTAAACGGGGTATTGCTTCGATCCTTCTTCCTTTATCAGTACGGAGGCTACCACGAAGTCTGAGAATGAGAGGTACAGGAACAGTGTATCGCCCGTGTCCGGTGGCCGCAACAGAGGTAACTGTGACAGGTGGGCCCTGAGATCCTTCCATGCTTTGCTGCACTCCGGAGTCCATTTGAAACCGTTTTTTGAGTTCTTTAGTGTTTTAAAGAACGGTAAACATTTTTCTGCCGACTTTGAGACAAAACGGCCAAGGGCGGCGATGCACCCGTTCAAGCGTTGGACGTCCTTTACACACCGCGGCTCGGTGAGCCGTGCTACTGCTGCCAATTTCTCTGGGTTGGCCTCGATTCCTCTCTCGGATGTCATGAACCCGAGGAATTTTCCGGACTTGACTCTGAACGCACACTTCGTGGGGTTCAGCTTTAAATTGTACTCGGCTAGACTGGAAAAAGTTTCCTCCAGGTCGTCTAGGTGTGATTCCCCACGCTTGGTTTTGACTACCATATCGTCTACGTAGGCTTCCACGTTTCTTCCTATTTGCCGCCGCAGGACGTGATTCATCATTCGTTGGTATGTGGCCCCTGCATTCTTGAGGCCGAAGGGCATCACATTGTAGCAGTATATGGCTCCTGCGGCTCGGAACGAAGTGTGGAGTTGGTCGAACGGTTTCATCCTGATCTGGTGGTACCCCGAGAAAGCGTCCATAAAACTCAAAAGCTCATACCCCGAAGTTGAGTCAACAAGAGCGTCGATTCGGGGTAGCGGGTAACAATCCTTGGGACAGGCTTTGTTGAGATCGGTGTAGTCGACGCACATTCTCCACTTTCCGTTGGCTTTCTTGACCATTACCACGTTTGCCAGCCACGTGGGATATTTGACTTCGCGGATAAAGCCTGCTTTTAGTAACTTTTCTACCTCTTCTTTCATGCCTTGCTCTTTTTCCTCTCTGAACTTTCGGGGTTTTTGTCTCACCGGTGGGCATTTGGCGCTTATGCTGAGGGCGTGCTCGGCTACAGATGCGTCGACATCGGGCATGTCTTCCGTGCACCAGGCGAAGCTGTCCTGGTGGCTTTTAAGGAAGTCGATGATACGTCACCAGAGTGTGTCGGGTATGTCCCTGCCGACTTTGACGGTTTGCTGCGGGTACTTCGGGTTGATGATTTCCTCGTCGAACTCCCGGGTACCCGATGCTTCCATGACCATATCGTAAATTTGCTTCTCGAGGACTTTCAGCATCCTTTGGTCATTGGGAGCGGCTACCGAGTTAATTGTTGCGGTGTTGTCTAACCCGCCCCTTTTCCTTTTGATTTTCATGATTTGCCCTAAGAGGCTGCGAGGATGGCTTTTAACAAATCCTACGCCTTGCGGAGTATAGAACTTGACTTGTTGGTGCGAGGTGGATATGACGAGGTTGAATGCCGCGTGGCATGGGGTACCTAGTATCGCATTGTACGGGGAATCTAGGTCTACCACGTAAAATTTGACCTCTTCAGTCTGTTGTTGCTCTCCCTCCCCGAGAGTCACCTATATCCGGACAGTTCCTTTTACCGGCATCTTGTGGGTAGAGAAACCCTCGAGGACCATCCCGCTGGCCTTAAGGTCGGCGTCACTTAGGCCCATTTCCTTGAAACACTGGAGGTACATGATGTTTTTGGCAGCTCCTGTGTCGACCAGAATCCTCCTCACTGTGCATTTGTCGATGACGTCCTTCGTCATTCGTGCCTCGAGGACAATGGGCGTGGTTCTTACCTCTTCGTTGTGTTCTATCTCCTCGTTTGAGAAGGAGATAACCTCGCGCTGTTCGAACTCGTATTCAGGAACGAGATACGACTTTGTGAGGTTATAGATTTTCTTTTTGATCTTCTTGACTGAGGATATGTCGGGATTGATCATGTCGATCACTCTCTCGCCTTTGTCTTTTTGTTGCTGTGCGTTGGCGACGTACTCCTTCAGGCACCCTTCTTTGATGAGGCGCTCTATGGCTCTTTTTAGTTGGAAGCAGTCTTTTGTGGTATGCCCGTAATCACGGTGGAACACACAGAACTTGGTCTTATCCCTGGCGGGGTAAGATTGTTGTCTCATCGGTGCGGGGTCTTGGACTCCGTACTTGTTCTTTATGACTGCTACGAGGCTTTCTTTCGAGACGTTCAAAGGTGTAAATGTTTCCGGTTTTTTGAACCGAACTTTCTCTTTTTTATCGACGAAGCTCGGGGGACTTTTCCGGAGGTCGGTCGATTTATCCTTGGCTCTAGCGAAGTCGGGCGTGCTGCCTTCAGCCAATGCAACCTTTCGCGCTACGTCAAACATTTCGCCTATGGTCGATGGCCTCCTTAATTGGAGTTCGGTATAGAGCATTCTGGAGCGGAAGCCTCCCTCAAAACATGTGATGACCGTATCCTGGCTAATTCCTTCTATCTCATCGTGAGTCTTCTTAAATCGCTCGAGGAACGACAGCAGGGACTCGTCATCTCGCTGTTTGATATTTGCCAGGTCTCCCCTTGTTTTCGGAATCGTTCCTGCTGTACTGAATTTGTCCAGAAAGATCTTTTCTAGGGTGTTCCAGGAATCTATCGTGCCCGACTGTAAGGAGGTAAACCACGTGAGTGCCTTGCTGGTCAGGGTGCTTGGGAACGCTTTGCACAGGACCGCCTCATCGCTCGTGACTAGACTCATGAGCGTTTGGAAATGGCATATGTGCTCTTGAGGCCGTGTCTGTCCGGTATATGGGACAAACTTCGGAAGTTGGAGAGAGGGGTCAGGCGTTATGTCCTGAATCCACTTCGTGAACGGGCCCAGTCCGATTGATCTCGTCTTTGGAATTTTTGCTGAGCTCTTGGCCTTTTCTGGACTTCGCTCGCCACCTCGCTTTTTCTCGGCGATCTTTGAGGTGGGCTTGGAGGTATGGTGGCTCTCTCCTACTTCGCTGACCGCTGGGCGGGATCTTCTGCTCGGCTGTCTACCGTGCCTTTCGGTTCTTTTTGTGGCTGCAGTCTGTTTGCTAATCAGGGTGCGGGATCTAGGGGGTAGAGCTTCCGAGTATATTCTTCCTCCGTTCGGGAGCATCGGAGGGGTTAGGCCCTCTCTGACATACTCCGCGTGGAGTTGCTTCCACTGTTCCGCGAGGTCCCGTTCTTTCTGGAGCTTCTCCACCCTTCTCTGCAACTCCTCTATCTCCTTTGCTCGCCCATCGTCAGTAGCTCGCCTTTCGCTTAGGTGGTCGCGGAGGTCAGCAGTTCGGCGAGGGGACCCGTTGGGTCCCAGTCGCTCTAGGGCGGAGCACGATGGGGATCGACGGGTGCCGAGGAATGGGCGGCCCGGTGAATCTCAGGGTGAGACTGGGAGTGTTGCGTCAGGATGATTTTCGTGATTTCCCGATTGTCGGGACGTCATAGCTTTTTTGTAGACAGGTCAAAGTAAAGAACAAAACTCGTTCCCGATAATGGAACCAAACTGATTCGTCAAAATTTGGTAAGGATATCTTGAGGGTAAAAAGATAAAATGTGACTCCAAGAATCTTGGAGAATCCCTGAATTGAAGTGACCTGCAAAACAGAGGAAGTTCGGTGGGGACGTGGATCCCCGGGAACTCTCCGACGATCAAGTTAGTTTAATATAGAATTGGTAATTGTTTTTGATAAATATGGCTTGCCCTTACCTTCGTCTGATCCTTTCCTTTTATAAGGATGCGGTAGGGAGATCTTGTAGATTCAGCTCGTGGGCTGTTTAGCAGTTACCGTTATGGAGAAACGGTCCTTGTTAGTGGGAGAGTGGAGGTCCACGTTGGGATTTAGTGGGTTATTTGTTCCACTTTTTACGATGATGGGTTTGATTTTGAGTCAACCCGCAGTACACGTGGCGGTGTGTAGATTTATTTGTCGTATGGACGTATTTGCCCCTGGCGGTATCTTTTTCCGTTCAATATATATATATATACACACACTGTATCTATAATTATATATGGTGATCAATTAATTCTGATAATTAAATAAGATCTGTGATTTACATCTTTAAAATAATGATGGATATATATCCAACATCCATGATTGGTTACATGGATCATACGCAAGTAATGTTGATCAGCGACGCCAACAGTAAGGCTACAATCCATATTTACCTATTTCTTCTTTTCCTTTTTCAAAATTATCATCATCCATTTGGATTCACATTTCAGAATAATTATTATTATTTCTGGAAGACGAGGAGGAATAATTAAGTTCCACCACGACATTACTATTTAGGGTTCTGGAGTCAGGAACGACGACGTTTCCAACGGGAGAGCCGTTAAGTAAACCGTGGTGTTCTTATATAATCGTAGTTCCCAAAATTATGGTTATTTATTTCGAATTCCGTTCTCATTTTCAAACTGAAATAAGGATTTTTAGTTAGTTGTTCCGACCTCGAAGGTTTTTTATTTAGATGATAATTTTTTCTAAATAAAATTGTAAATTTTGCCAAAACCTTAAAAATACTAGGAAGGAATATAGAAGATTTGTCAAGTTAATTAGGTAGCTAGTGGCATATCAAATCTTCAATAATCTCCTTCACAAAATTAACACTGAAATCGCAGTTTAGCTTAGCAGATTTTTGCTTTGGAAATAAATTCAAGACTCGTACTTGCCCTCGCAACTCAGAAAATGCAGTCATTTTCATGGAATTTGAATTTGTCGTTCCCGTTTTAGAGGTTACGTTCAAGCCAGAAAACGTCACCGTTTTGGTTGATCTAGCATTTACTCTTGTTCCTGTTATTACAGCTTCCCCGACGGATTTGCCCTGGTACGAGAATGTTAAGTATTGGTCGTGGAATCTGTAAGTGCCTGAAAGAAATATTGTCAGTGTCAAAATAAATTTATTATAATTTTAAAATATAAATAATAAATTAATTTTGTGATAGTACCGAATAAGTTTTTGTTCATCAATGTAACTTGACCGTTCAATTGCACGTTGAAAGACGGCGGGCGAGGCGTTAGTCGGAGGTTATGAACGGTGAGCGACTGTAGTCTGTATTATTAATAAAAAGTGACGTTAGGAGGACCCATTTCTTGCGGGAAGCTTTGGTCTGAACTTCTGTTTGCTGCTGGTTTGCTGCTGGTAGTGGTGGTGGTGGTACTACTTCCGGCTGCTTGGCAACGGCCATTTTTTTTTCCGGCTACTTTCGAATGATTTTGAAGTCTATGGGAATGGATAATAATAAAGAGTAGGGTATGATTATATATTAAAAGAGAGGATACGGACAACTGTCAGTAAAGTGAGCAAGTGGTAACTAGGGTCCCTGCCCACACATTTCATCATCATTCACCTAAGCTTAAATTTCCAAAACAAAATATTTGAGGAAATATATATTACAAATTTTATAAGTTGGAACAAATAGTTAGATCTAAACAACAGAATTTAACCAATTTTATTTTAGAAGAAAAAAATAAACTAATATCTTAAAATTTATTTAAGAAGTAGACTAAAATAACAAAGAAAATTCAATTTAAATTCATAATTTAATAATCACTATACACATACGTAAGAGAGAGAGAATAAAAAAAAAAAACAAGAACCCGTGAACATTCAGAATTGAAGAGGAAAAATAAAAAAAGAAAAATGGAAAGAAAACCCCGTGAACTCTTCTTTCCCAATTTCTACAAAACAAAAAAAAAAAAAAAAAGTTCAAATCCCAACCACAACTCACAAACCGACGAAACTACTTCTAGGAATAATCTTTTCCATCTTCTCTTTATTTACTTTAATCTCTCCTTTTTTTATATTTAATTAAGACTTTAATTTTTCAAAAGAGAATTACAAAATTCCCAACCTTATATTCCACTCATCCTTCCACTGAAAGCCCACTATCAATCTAGTTCCATCTAATTCAGGTTCAACACCCATGGGAGATCATCAATCACAACCGTCGCCGTCGCACAATACCTACAAACTCACAGCTTCTTCCTCATCCTATTTCGCCTTCCTATTCAATTTCAGACCATGCACTTCCCCGCCGCCACCTAATTACATCTTAAAGGACGTCTCACTCACGGCTTACCCTTCCCAAATCCTCGCCATCGTCGGACCCAGCGGCGCCGGTAAATCAACCCTCCTTGACATCCTAGCCTCTCGGACGTCACCCACGAGCGGAACCATTCTCCTAAACTCCACGTCATTCAACCCTTCCGTGTACCGCAAGCTCTCCGCTTACGTCCCTCAACACGATGCATGCCTGCCTTTACTAACCGTCCGCGAAACTTTCGCCTTCGCGGCACGCCTTTTACACCCGAAATCCTCGGAAACAATATCCAACATCGTCGACTCGATATTGGCTGAACTCGGTCTCACGCACTTGACTCACGCGCGACTCGTTGCTCATCGCGGCTTATCTGGCGGAGAACATCTGACTCAGCTTGCTACACGACCCGGCTGTACTACTCCTCGACGAGCCAACTTCCGGACTCGACAGCGCTTCGGCTTTCAACGTAATGCAGACCCTTAGATCCATCACCAACTCACGTCATCGTACCGTCATCTTATCCATACATCAACCCAGTTTCAAAATCCTTTCCACCATTGATAAAATTCTCTTACTCTCGAAAGGGAGCGTCGTTCACCACGGCACGCTCTCTTCCCTTGAAGATTTTTTGCTGTCCAAAGGATTCACTCTCCCTCAGCAACTGAACGCGTTAGAATACGCAATGGAAATTCTAAACCACCTCAACAGCGAGCCGACATCATCGGATCCAGCTCCAGCTGATGAGCCGATCTCCATTTCAGATAAAAATATTATAACAAGAGCCGTGAAATATTGAAGCTCGAGACTGCAGGAAATCTTGATTCTTTACGAGCGGTTTTGGAAAATAATATTCAGAACGAGACAGCTACTTGTAGCGAATACGTTACAAGCTCTAGGGGTGGGACTCGTTTTAGGGACTGTTTATATAAACGTAGTATTTGGAAAATCGGGAATCGAGAAAAGGTTAGGTCTCTTCGCATTCACGCTAACGTTCCTTCTCTCATCAACCACGGAGACGCTGCCGATTTTTATAAACGAACGGCGGATTTTATACAGGCTGTCGTCCTACGTGGCAGCGGGTTTTCTTGCCTTATTTGCTCGCCGTGGCAATAATCTACTCGGTGTCCGTATATTTCTTGGTGGGTCTTTGCGCCACGTGGCAGGCATTTAGTTATTTTGTTTTGGTCATATGGCTTATCGTACTGATGGCAAATTCGTTCGTTCTTTTCTTGAGTTCGGTGGCACCCAACTACATTGCCGGAACGTCGCTGTTGACGGTGATTCTTGCCGGGTTTTTCTTGTTTTCGGGTTATTTTATATCTAAAGAGAGTGTGCCGAAGGTATGGTTAGTGATGCATTATTTGTCGATGTACAAGTACGCATTGGATGCTTTACTGATCAATATGAGTATTCGTGTATTTTGTCCAAATGTTTCGTATGGTACGATGAGAATAAGACGTGCATGGTGAGTGGAAGAGATGTGCTGGAAAATAGAGGTCTCCATGAGAGACAGAGGTGGACAAATATTTACGTACTCATTGCATTCTTTGTTTTGTATCGTGTTTTCTGCTTCATGGTTTTGATACGAAGGGTTTCAAGATCCAAGAGGTAATTATTTCTTTTTAATTTCTCTTTTGTATTTCTCTATTAATATTTACGAATACAAATTCCCTTCATTATGCGATAACTTGATTAATTATTTTGATTGGAGAAGAACAACAAAATAATAATTAAAAGAAAAATAAAAGATCCACTAATCCATCTCGTGAAGAAGATTTCTCTGCAACAAGAAAATAAAAAATTGTAGTTCACTTAAAAAAACAGAAAAAACAAAAAAAAAACAAAAAGGAAAACACACAGTGATAGTGTGGAGTCACGGGACTGCAGTCTAGAGATGAAAAATTCGAGGCAGACGTCGTCGTTATTCGTTTTTATTTTCAGTAGGAACTTTGTTTTCTTTCTCCAACCAAAAATCATTCTTTCCATCCTTTATATTTAAATGGGTAAATTATTTCAATAACATTTAAATTTTTCAAATATTTAGTTTGTATATCTGTACTTATTTTTGCTTTGAACTGACACTTGAACTACTAAATATCACCTCTTTTGCACTTCTGTTCAAAATTTCCGTTAAACTTTATTTTTTATCTATTTATTAAGGGCATTTTCGTCTTTTTAATTTTAAAAAAAAAATTTAAAAAGAGAATTTTCCACCTATCACTCACTTTTTCAGCTTGCGACGGTATTGTCACCGTCAATCGGTTGAATCTTACGGATTCAGGTATTCGCGACACCCTTTACGATTTCCCATTTTCATCCCTGAAAAATCTTGAGTATCTTGATCTCAGTATGAATGATTTCTCCGGCACCATACCACCTCAAGTATCCCAACTTTCCAAACTCATCTATCTTGATTTATCCACAAATCGAATTTCTAGAAACATTCCACCTGAAATTGGCCTTTTCCAAAATCTTCAAACCCTTTAGTTCAGAATTTCTTGAATGGCTCAATTCAAGACCAAATTACCCAACTAAGATCCCTCAGCGAGCTTGCTCTGTACACAAATAAGCTCGTCGGCCCTGTTCCTGCTTCTTTCAGCAAGCTGAAAAACCTAACGTATCTTTATATGTACACAATTTTCTATCAGGTCGATTCCTCCCAAGTTAGGACAACTTCGTAACCTCATTTCCATTTCTATGTCCAACAACACTCTAACAGGTCAAATCCAACGTACATTCGATAACCTCAAAAATCTCGAATTATTGTACCTTTTCGATAATAAACTATCCGGTCTCATCCCTCCTGAAATCGGAAGGTTGACATTAAAGTGAGTGATGGGTGGAAGAAGAGAGACATATATTGCGTTTATTTAGGGAAAGTGAGTGATGGGTAGAAAAAAAAAATTTTTTTTTTTTTTAAATTAAAAAGACGAAAATGTCTTTAATAAATAGACAGAAAATAAAGTTTAACAGAAATTTTGAACGAAAGTGCAAAAGAGGTAATATTTGATAGTTTGAGTTCAAAGCAAAAATAAGTACAAGTGAAAAAGCTGAATTTTTAAAAATTTTAAATACCATTGGAATAATTTACCCTAAAAAGGAGGAAAACAAAAAATCTGCTCCCGTTTTTGTTTTTTTTGCTTTCATGCATGGCAATTTGATTCAGTGTTTGTTTCACGGGGCATGTCTCTAATTATTTTGTTTGTTCCCCACGTGATCGCCTTTCCCTTCTCTTCTCTATTATGAATCTATTCATGCTGTCCTCAAACCTATACATATACATTTCGGTGTTGTATATATGAATATTGTAACAAATTTTTAAAATGCGTTGCTTTTGCCACGATTTGTATATATATATAATTTTAAAACATTTTAAGTTTATTTGAGTTCAAAAAAAAGAAAAAAAAAAGACAAAAAAAGAAAAGAAAGAAAAATTAAAAAATGCTGTGTCTTGAAAATTTACAAGAGCAACTTGTAGATGAAACCGAAATAAAAAAATAAAATATTCGGTCTCAAAGTGTAGCAAGCCAAGCCAGGGTATAGTGCTTTACAATCTAGTCCATTACACAAACAATTATAAAAGAATAAACTTTAATGAAATCGGGCCCAAAAAAATAAAAATCATATAAAGGACCAGGAAAGATAAAGGTAAATTAGCCTGGAAGAAATAAAAAATTAGACTAGGCCCAAGAATTCAACACAAGCCTCAGAGCCCAAGGTATAAAAAACATATTGGGCCAGATATAAAAAACGAGACCATAAAAGGAAATCAGCCCAAGAGGTCAATGAAAAGTCAAAATACAAAAAAAGAAATCACACAAAACAAAAAATGAAATCCAGCCCAAAGAGGAAAATAAATCAACCAAACGAAAAAAAAAAGAAAATCAGCCCAGACAAAATAATTAGTCCAAGCAATAAAGAAACAAGCTTAGACCCAAACTAAAAAGGTAACTCATCCCAAAAAAGAGTTCGGCCTAGACCATAAATTAAATTAATCGACCCAAAAATGAAAAGCAGTCTAGACCATATAAAAAATATTCAGTTCAGTCCCAAAAAGTTAGCCTAAACTAAAACAATCAACCCAAGGAAATAAAAATATTGGTCCTGTGAAAAAATAAAAAATAAAAAAAAAATTCAAATTTAGCCTTAAGCATCTTATTAGGTTTTGTAACAAATTATTAAAATTTGAGTTCAAGTAAAATGGATTGCTTTTGCCACAATTTGTATTATATGTATTGTGAGGAAATCAGCTCAACTTTGAATATTTGAACGAATAGCTCTATATTAAAAAATTATAAGTCAAGAGTTAAACTGAAACCCTCGGCCGAGTTTAGCGCAAAGAAAAAAAATAAAATCAGCCAAAAAGAAATTGGCCCGGCCGAAAATGAAAGAAAGATATGGGGACTAGACTTTTAATCGTACCAGAAAAAAGAATTAACCCTGGCCTAAACATTCAACCCAAAGAAAAACAGAAATCACACGAAACTAAGAGAAAGAAAGAAATCGACTGAAATAATAAGAAATTGGCCCTGACTTATAAAAGGAAAATATATATTTGCCCAAGAAAAAAAGAATTAGAAAAATTAATAAACGATAGCCTAGGTAAAAAAAATTAATAGCTTCAGAAAAGCTGAAATAAGCTGAGCACTAAATTTAGGTGAAATGTGTTTCGTCCTATCTCCCTTAATGTATCCTCCTTTTAATTGAGCTATACAAGTTGCATTGTCTTCATATAGAGGAGTTGGAATCTCTTTTCTGGAGGATAAACCACAATTCTCTCTAATATAATGTATCATTGACCTCAACCATACACATTCTCGGCTTGCTTCATGAATGGCTATTATCTCAGCATTATTAGAAGAAGTTGCTGTTAATGTTTGCTTCGTGGAGCGCCATGATATAGCGGTATTACCATATATAAATAAATAGCCATTTTGAGAACGTGCCTTATGCGGATCCGAAAGATAACCCGCATCTGCATATCCAATCAGTTCTGGATCATTTACATTTGAATAAAATAATCCGAGGTCAATTGTCCCTTGGAGGTATCTAAGGACGTGTTTAATACCATTCCAATGTCGTCGTGTTGGTGAAGAACTAAATCTTGCTAATAGATTTATAGCAAATGCTATATCAGGTCGAGTATTATTTGCAAGATACATCAGTGCACCAATAGCACTTAAATATGGTACTTCAGGACCAAGTAGTTTTTCACCATTTTCTCGAGGTCTAAATATGTCTTTATTTATATCTAGCGACCTTACGACCATTGGAATACTCAATAGATATGCTTTATCCATGAAAAATCTTCTGTATATGTTGACTGATGAACAAAAATTCCATCTTTCATATGTTCAATTTGAAGCCCAAGACAAAACTTGGTTTTTCCAAAATCTTTAACTTCAAATTCTCGTTTCAAACAATCTATAGCTTCTCGAAGCTCTTCTGGAGTTCCTATTAGATTGATATCGTCAACATATATAGCAAGAATCACAAAACCAAAATCTGTTTTCTTAATAAAAACACATGGACAGATTTGGTCATTTTTATATCCTGAATTCAACAAGAATTCACTAAGGCGATTGTACCACATGCGTCCAGACTGTTTAAGCCCATATAATGATTTCTGTAATTTGATAGAATAATTTTCACGAGGGCCTTTAGAAGCCTTTGGTATTTTGAATCCTTCAGGGATTTTCATATAAATCTCATTTTCAAGGCTTCCATAAAGATAAGCTGTTATGACATCCATTAGACGCATGTCCACCTTTTCATGAACTGCCATACTTATAAGATATCGGAGTGTAATAGCATCAATAACGGGTGAATAAGTTTGATCATAATCAATTCCTGGCTTTTGCGAAAAGCCTTGTGCGACGAGTCGTGCTTTATATTTTACGACTTCATTATTCTCATTTCGTTTTCGCACAAACACCCATTTATAGCCAACAGGTTTTATATCCTTTGGCGTTTGGACTACAGGTCCAAAAACTTCTCGCTTCGCAAGCGAATTTAACTCCGTTTGAATTGCATCTTTCCATTGAGGCCAATCAATTCTATGCCGACATTCCTCAACTGATAAAGGATCTAAATCCTCATTATCCTTGAAAATATCAAGGGCTACGTTGTATGCAAAAACATTATCAATAACAACGTTTCTTCGATCCCAACTTTGATTTGAACTGGTGTAATTAATAGAGATTTCAGAATTCTCTTCATTATTTGTAGTTGGAATATTTTCATCAGTTGTCCCTTGGTTTTCCTTTTCTGTTTCATCAATATGATCTTCTAGATCATTTGTTCCCCTTTTCTTTCGAGGATTTTTATTTTTGGAACCAAGGGGTCGGCCACGCTTCTGACGTGTTTTTGATTCGATAGCTATAGGATTAATTTTCTGTCCTTCAGGAACTTCTATCCGTATAGGAGCATCTATAGCTGGAAGATGCGATTTAGTGACTCTGCTAGAGTCAGCAAAAGAATCTGGCAGTTGATTTGCAATTTGTTGCAAATGTATAATCTTTTGAACTTCAAGTTCACTTATATTTGTGCGTGGATCTAAATGATTCAAAGAAGTTTTCCACGCAAGTTCAATCTTATGCCATTTATTCTCTCCCCCTAATTTGGGAAACAAATTTTCATCAAAATGGCAATCAGCAAATCTTGCTGTAAATACATCCCCCGTCAAAGGTTCAAGATACCTTATAATGGACGGGGAGTCATATCCAACATATATCCCCAATCTTCTTTGCGGACCCATTTTTGTCCGTTGGGGTGGTTCAATTGGGACATATACAGCACACCCAAAAATTCTCAAATAAGAAATATTTGGCTCTGAACCAAAAGCCAATTGTATGGGAGAAAATTTATGATAACTCGATGGCCTTAAACGCACAAGTGCTGCAGCATGCAAAATTGCATGTCCCCAGGCTGCTGTAGGGAGATTTGTTTTCATCAATAATGGTCTAGCAATTAATTGCAGCCTTTTAATAAATGATTCAGCTAGACCATTTTGTGTGTGAACATGAGCTACAGGATGTTCAACAATTATTCCAATCGACATGCAATAAGAATTAAATGCATGCGAAGTAAATTCACCAGCATTGTCTAGACGGATTCGTTTAATAGGAAAATCAGGAAATTGCGCTCTTAAGCGAATTATTTGGGCAAGTAATCTCGCAAACGCCAGGTTGCGAGTTGATAATAAACAAACATGCGACCATCGGGTCGATGCATCAATCAAGACCATAAAATATTTAAATTGCCCACATGGTGGACTAATCGGTCCACATATATCTCCATGAATCCGTTCTAGAAATGTAGGACTTTCAGCTCCTACTTTCAATGGTGCTGGTCTTATAATCAATTTCCCTTTAGAACATGCAGCACACGAAAGTTTATCAGAAGTCAAAATCCTTTGATTTTTCAAAGGATGACCGTGCGTTGTCTCGATAATTTTTCGCATCATAATTGATCCCGGATGACCCAAACGGTCATGCCAAACTTTAAAAGTAACGGGATTAGTAAACTTCTGGTTTACTAAATGATGCGCCTCAATAGCATTTATTTTTGCATAATATAGGCCAGAGTATAGAGATGGTAGTTTTTCCAACAAAACCTTATTACCGGAGGTCATTTTCGTGATACCCAAATATTCATGACCATTATCTTCTATTGTCTCAACATGATATCCATTCCGTCGGATATCTTTAAAACTCAATAAATTTCTTTGAGACTTTGAGGAATATAATGCTTTATCAATAGCAATCATAGTTCCTCCCGGTAATATATATTAGCTCTTCCGGAGCCTTCAATAAGTTTTGCACTACCATTTATTGTGGTAACACTTGTTTCTCCCACATTCAGGTGAGAAAAATACTTCTCGTATTTCAGTATGGTATGTGTAGTTCCACTGTCAATAAGACAGACACTTTCGATATCGTTGTTCATACCAGAAAATTGAACAACAGCCATCTGTTTTATTAACAAAATATTTACAGAAATAAAAATTAAGCATATAATTACAAAAGTAATATAAACATATATCATTTATATTCTAATTGTTTTTGGACACTTCCATCTCCAATTAAGTGATCAATTCTTCCTTCTGGATGCTCGAAAAAATCAGTAACATCCAAATGAGTTATACCAACATCATTATTTTCAAGATCTTCATTATTTCTTTCATGAGGTAAATTTTGAGAAGTAAAATTTGCCTCAACATTTTTGTCTTTCCTTTCAATAGACGCTTGATATAAATCAACAAGATGTTTTACAGTGCGACAAATACGAGACCAGTGACCTTTCATGCCACAACGATAACATATGTCCTCATAATTTTTCGGAACAGTATTTCTTTTCCCATTATGTTTTATCCACTTCAGGTGGTTATTACGGCGTCCATGATCATACTTTCGGCTATGACCACGGCCACGACCACGATCTCTTCTGGGATCATGAGTTCTAACAGCATTCACTTCAGGGAATGGAGTAGAACCAGTAGGTCGAGTCTCGTGATTTTTCATTAATAATTCATTATTTTGTTCCGCAACAAGAAGACAAGAAATTAATTCAGAATATTTTTTAAAACCTTTCTCACGATATTGTTGCTGCAGGACAATATTCATGGCATGAAAAGTGGAGTATGTTTTCTCCAGCATATCATCATCTGTTATATCAATTCCACATAATTTCAATTGTGAAACTATTTTAAACATTGCGGAGTTATACTCGCTTATGGATCTGAAATCTTGCAACCTCAGGTGCAACCAGTCATACCGTGCTTTTGGGAGAACGACCATCTTCTGGTGGTCGAATCTTTCTTTCAAATTTCCCCACAAAAGAAAAGAACTATTGGCCCAGAAAAGAGATTGACTGTTTTTAGTCTTAGAATATTTGGATGATTGGCCCGGATGAACAATTTAGGCACAGGCCGAAGGAAATCGACCGAGATTAAAAAAAATTATAAAAAAAGATATCGGCCAGACTAAAAAAAAAAGGCTACGTACAATTAAAAGAATCATTCTAGGATCCAAAAAGGCGAATAAAAAAGGAGTGGAGACAAAAAAATGTAAATTGGCCTAGCCAAAACATTTGCACCAGAAAAGGCCCAAAAAAAAAACCAAAAAGAAAATCAGCCGGAAAAAAAAAATGTCCCAGACTTAAAAAAGGGAATCAACGCACACAAAATTGTCCAAGACTAAAACAAGAAATTGGTCTACACATTAAAAAAATAATAATAATAAAATAAAGGACATTAGCCCCCAAAAAAATAAAAGAATTAGACTAGGCTGGGAAATTCAACCCAAGCCCAAGCCTAATATGCCGAGAACATAAAAGGAAATCATCCCAGGACAGATAGTATAAAGAAATAAAGTCTAGTCATAAAAAAATATAAGCCCAAAAAAAATGTAAAAGGTAAGGTCAGATGAAAAAAAGAAACAGCTTTAACTAAAAAAAGAAATTACGTGAGCAAAGAAAGAAAGCAATAACAACACTCATATACAAATTACTTTAATCGGGCCAGAAAATGAAAATCAGCCAAGAACAAACAAAAAAGAAGAGCAGTCCAAACAAAATCGGCCCAATGAAATTAAGAAATAGGCCCAAAATATCAGAGACATTAACCCAGCTCAAAAAGGAAAAACGACCTAGAGAATAAAAGAAAATTAACACGGAGAAAAGAATCAGACAAAGAGTCAGAAAAAGGAATAAAAAGAAAAGAAAAAGAGGGCGGCCCAGACTGAAAAAGCCCACACAAAATAATAAGCCGAAATAAAATGAAACTGGTCAAGACTGAAAAAAGGGATATAGACCCCGATGCTAAAAACGTACTTCGGTCCAGAAAAAAGAAAATTATCCAAGGACTAAAAAGATCAGCCCAACAATAAAAATGAAATTCGAGACAAAAGAAAAATCGGTATAGACTAAAAAGCTTAACCAGTCCAGAAAAAAGGAACTAAAAACAAAATCAGCCCAGGCCACAAAATTCAGCACAAAGAAGAAAAAGAGACCACCCAAAAAAAAAAACAAATGTTTAACGAAAATTAAAAGAATTCAGCCCATGCCTAAGAAAAGGTTAGGCCCAGGACTAAAAAATGAAATTAGGCAAGTAAAAAACAGAAATTGGCCGAAATGAAAAGTAATTCAGCCAATGAAAAAAAAAACCATTCGCACATTAACAAAACAAAACAAAAAAAATTAAATTAAATTAAAAAAAACCAGGCGAAAGAGGAAATTAGAGAAAAAAAATCAGTCTGACAAAAAAATCGTCCCAGAAAATAAAAGAACATGTCTACATCAAAAGTTTTAGCACAGGCCGAAAAAATCGACCAAAATGAAAAACGACAGGAAATAAAAGAATCAGTCAAGGCCTAAAAAATGAGCTAAAAATGAAAAAGTTCAGCAGAAAGTAAAAATTGTCCACCCAAGATAAAAATTGAATTAGCATATACTAAAGAAAAGGAAATCGGCCCAGTTAAAAATAAAATTTAAAAAAAAAAAACCTAGACAAACAAGAAATCGATCTAGACATTAAAAAAATAGTAATAATAATAAAGGAATTAGCCTGGAAAAAGATAAAATAAACCGACCGCATAAATAAAAAGACGAAAAATTTAACCAAGCCTAAATAAAAAGACGAAAAATTTAACCAAGTCCAAAAAGAAGAAATCAACCAAAAAAATAAAAGAATCAACCCAAAGTAACAAAAGGAAATAAAAGAAAATCAACCCAGGGAAATAAATAAATCAGTCTAGTTAGAAAAAGACGCAAGACCAAAAGAAAAAGAGATAGACAAAGACTGTAAAATGAGCCCAATTAAAACAGAAACAAGCTTAACCATAAAAATAAATCAGGTGAAAAGAAAAAAGAGAGTTCAACCAACACCAGAAATAATGAAATCCGCAAATAAACAAAGGAGAAGTAGAGTAGTAAAAAGAATTTGGCCCAACAATGTCAACCAAAAACAAACATAAATTGAGACAAAAGGCAAAAAGATAAAAGCATTGGAGTGAGATATTCAATTCCAGAATTGAAGGGGATGAGACCAACATTATCAAATGGGATGACTGGTATTTGGTCACCAAAAAAACAAACCCATGCACAAAGCAACTCACAACAAAACTAGCAAATATATATATAAATTCAAACATATCAAAACATCAAACAAAGCTAATAATACAATGAAAAATATTCACAACAAGTTTAACACGTATATCTCTCAAACCAAATTGGAAGGTTATATTCTAAGAGGCTGCAAACAAAATTTATATGAAAAACAAACTTGATGCACCGACATTCAATATGCCATATATAGTTCACAAAGTAACCAACGAAGAGACGAACCACAAATAACTTTAACCTCTTAAGTTAGATCGTGAGCACATTTTGCAAATTCCTCCATCAAAATAACTTACTACAATTAACTCCATCAAATTCCTTCATGACAGTAAAAATATGCAGAACAAAACGGAAAAAAAAAAAGAGAAAAGCATTAAAGCATTGCAGAGCAACATTATGAGATTGTGAAAAGAATTTAGGGTCAACGACAGACCTGAATTTAGAGCTAAACGAAGACAGGCGGAGTTGCACTCCAATAGTTTCTCTCCAACAAGATGGAGATGCAATCTTTGTATACTATTTCCAAAAGTCCATATTAGATATAAAAAACAGCTATGTAAACTACTTAATTTCTCAAACCAAAGTAAAAGTTGGAATTTCTCAAACTTTTCAGCAAAATAAAGGTCAAAAGAGTTCATTACCAGGAAGTCGTGCCTCCATAGCATATTCCTCTTTTCCACCGAGAGCACATCATCCTTCAATCATTTTTTACATCATTATTGTCATGATGTAGCATAAAAGATGTAATGGTAGAATAAAGAGCTCCCTCCTTTGAAATTTTTTTGCTTTCATGAGCACACCATTGATATGAAAATCAACTTCTGGTTCTCTCACCTTTTGAGCCAATTTAGGTACAAATAATTGATCATTTCTTCCTCAAGTACAATTTAACACAACTCAACTAACAAGAAAATAAAAGTTAATTATGGGATATACAATAGTGAAGCTCAAATTAAAAATATATAGTATAAAAAATATAAAATTTTCTTACAAAATTAATATTTTTAAAATATTGAAATAACAAATGAATTTTTTTTTTAAATAATAATAATAATAATAATGTAAATAATAGTTCAATAGAAAGATGATTTTTGGTTAATAAAAGATACAAGTTAATATTAGAAAATACAAATTTAGAAATAATTGAAAATTTGGATAGAATTTTTTGGTGAACTAGACTTTTTTTGCAAGAATCATGCCAAGTATTATTATCCAACACATATGTTTGCAAGAAGGTAGTCTTGGAAAATGAATATCTCTCAATGGTTCATTTGTATAGGAAAAAAGAAGACATATGTGTGGTTGATTCCACAAAAATCATGCCAAATATAATTATCCAACACATATGTTTACAAAAAGGTGGTTTTGGAAGATGAATACCTCTCAATGGTTTATTTGTATAGGAAAAAAGAGGACATATGTGTGGTTGATTCCGCAAGAATCATGCCAAATATTATTATCCAACACATATGTTTGGAAGAAGGTAGTCTTGGAAAATGAATACCTCTCAATGGTTCATTTGTATAGGAAAAAAGAGAACATATGTGTGGTTGACTCCGCAAGAATCATGCCAAATATTATTATCCAACACATATGTTTGCAAGAAGGTAGTTTTGGAAAATGAATACCTCTCAATGGTTCATTTGTATAGGAAAAAAGAGGACATATGTGTGGTTGACTCCGCAAGAATCATGCCAAATATTATTATCCAACACATATGTTTGCAAGAAGGTAGTCTTGGAAAATGAATACCTCTCAATGGTTCATTTGTATAGGAAAAAAGAAGACATATGTGTTGTTGATTCTGCAAGAATCATGCCAAATATATTTATCCAACACATATGCTTGCAAGACTACCTTTTTGAAAAATGAATACCTCTCAATGGTTCATTTGTATAGGAAAAAAGAGGACATATGCGTGGTTGACTCCGCAAGAATCATGCCAAATATTATTATCCAACACATGTTTGGAAGAAGGTAGTCTTGGAAAATGAATATCTCTCAATGGTTTATTTGTATAGGAGAAAAGAGGACATATGTGTGGTTGATTCCGCAAAAAAGACATAATTACCAAAATCTCATATAAAAACAAAAGTTTTATCTATAAAAATTTTATTTTCAAACTACAGCAAGAAAACATCAGAAAAACATAAACTACCAAAGGAACAATTCTATATTTAAGAATAAACCCTAATCAAATTAGAAGGCTCATCATCATTCACCATTGTTAACAAAAGAAACATTTACAGGAAACAAACAGTAAAAATCATAGCAACGAGACATTGAATTCCAACATTATGAGAATGGGAAGAGGAATACTTACTTGATTGTTGCAACAGCACCAGATAGATTCAATCCAGCATTATGAGAACGGAAAAGAAACTACTTACTTGATTGTTGGAAATTACGGCCAACAACCCCAGATGCCGGACGAATTTCAGATTTCAGACAATCCTCGAACGAGCTGGATGCAAGTCAAAATCAGAAGTAGAATATTACTAACTCTATATTTATTAGAATCTAAAGAAAAATACAATAAGAACCCATAAGCCAAGAAAAATAATTATTTTTAATCAAAGGAACAGTTTCCTTTATTCCAAACTAAAGGATAAGTTCTTTACCAAGAAGAATTTCAGTTTACTCACCATGTAGATATGATTCATGGATTCTTGAAATTCTGCGTTCTTGAATTCTTGAATTACCATATCAAGAAATCTAGTAGGTTTTATAATAATTGAAGCCAAGAAATCTTAAAAGAAAAGAGAAAAGAAAATGTACCGTTATTATTTATCAAGAAAGAAAATATTTTTTCAGTTTATGACTCTAGGGTTCTTGAATTCGGCATACGGAAGAAATCTTTGTGGGTTTTTTGTTATAATAAAGCCAAGAAAGGAAGAAAGAAACGAAGGGAGATCAGCCAAAAGAACACTTAATCATAAAAATTGCAAGAAAGATACCAAGAAATCAAAGCCTAAAAATCTTTTGAAAAAAAAGTGATGAGAACAGCCGAGACTGTCTGAAATGGTGATCGCGCGTGCGGATAAAGAAAATAAAACAGGGAAGAAAAAGAAAAAATCCCCAAAATCTTAAAAGAGAATTGTTGAAAGTCACCGGAAAGAGAAAAAGAAGAGGGACAAAAAACAGATAAAAAAAGGAAGAAGAGAGAGAAATGAAAACCAATTTTCGTTGACCGTTAAGACAATCTATAAGTAAAATGCTCCCCTTTCTAAAATGCTTCCCACCCCTCTCGTAAAATCCAGTCTGGAATTTCAATTTTTCCTTTCAAGATAAATTTTTTATAAAATAATAAATAATAAAATAAAATAGTTAAATTATCTTATTAACACTTCAACTTTTTTTAAATCTAATTTTTGTACGTGTATTTATTTTTGCTTTGAACTGACACTTCAATTATAAAATATCACATCTTTTGTCCTTTCGTCCAAAATTTCCGTTAGACTTCATTTTTCAATCCAATTCTTAAGGGCATTTTTGTCTTTTAAAATTATTATATTTTAAAATTATTAAGATTTTATTTTTATAAATAATTTTGTGTTTTCATAAAATTTTAAAAAATTTGAAAAATCTTCTTAAATTTGAGGAATTCGATCCATCAACCACATAAATGACAAAAACATATTAACCACTATAACAACTATTAACATATTAATTTATATGAAACTTATATTATATATTGCATATTAGATGATGCCAAAATAAATTTAACATAAATATATTTGTGAACTCCACCACAACCGTATAAACAACAAATAAACATTTATCATTTGACAAATACAAAAAATTATATTATTTAAAAATTATATTAGATATAAAGGTTATAAAAAAATATTATCCAAACAACACAATTTAAATCAATTGTCTTCATAATTATTCTTTTCCTCAAACCTTAAATTTTTTTTTTAATAATACAAATTTTGAGATTTTTTTACAATTATTATTACATTATTAGTGTCAATGATGACATTGTATAAAAAAATACTTCGAAATTCATGTTCTGCGACGAATTCTAAACAAAAGAGTTAAAGAAGAACTTCAGTGCAAGTTTTGGGAAACGTAACAATAATAAAAACTTGTGGTTTGAATTATGTCATTTGATAATATTTTTTTGAGATTGTTTATATTTAATATAATTTATATTTAAAATATAGAGTATAATTGTAATATAAAATGCGTATTTATTAATTTTTTAATTACAATATAAAATATAAATTTCAAATAATTTTATATATTTATAGTTGTTCTGGTAGATAAATATAGATTATTTAAGCGTATGATCAAATTTTTGAGATTACAAAAAAAAAAAATTTAAATTTTTAATAATAAAGTGAAATGACAAAATTACACTTGAAAATAAAACTATAATAATTAAAAATGCTCATAATTGTAAAAAGACAAAAATACACATAAAGTGAAATAATAAAATTACACTTCAAAATAAAACGTTAATAATTAAAAAATACTCATAATTATAAAAAGAAGAAAATGCCGAATGAAAAATGAAGTCTAAGGGAAATTTTGGACCGAAGGGCAACAGAAGTGATATTTTATAGTTCAAGTGTCAGTTCAAAGCAAAAATAAATACAGATGCAAAAAATGAATTTTTAAAAAGTTCAAGTGTTAGTAGGATAATTTACCCTAAAAAAATTTGGTAACAACATTATAATATATATTATTATCCAAAGCAAGTACAGTTTTTCCATTAGGTCGTCAACACAGAAAGAAAGAGCTACCAATTGCACATTCAACTCTTTCCGGTGCCAAAACTAAGAACCCTAATGCCATTGCTACCATAAACAAAGCCAATCCACACTTTCTTGCTGTTGCCATTGTTGGAAAAATAAACTTTTCTTTCTCTTCTTGTTTCTTGTGTTGTAGAGAGAAATTAACATAACATAGTTGAATTTTTAGATTTTTTTTTTTTACTTTTCTGTTTTTTCTTTTAACTCAATATATATATATATATATATATCCATGACCAACCCACTAAACAAACTGAAAAGCAAAAAAAAAAAAAAAAAATCTTGATCAAAACATGTGGGCTTGGTATCCTAAAAACAGTTGGCTACATGATGTTTACAATAATTAGTGTATAACTTTTAAACTTTGATTAATTTCTGCCTTACTTTTGTAAAGCTAAATATATAATCAACATGGATTAAATTAATCTTAATTAATGGTAGTTTAATCAAATCTTAATTTCTGCCTCATCTTGTTTACTGTTTTTTTTTCCTAAAAGTATAAATAGTTTACTAAAGACACGGGTTAATTACGTCGTACTTTGATTCTAATTAGTCATAATATCTTGTTTGAAAATTAATAGAGTACGTCAGCTTTTGTCCCCTTGTAATAATATAATATAATATATATTCTCAGCTGATTTAATTGAAATAATAAAATATTATGGCGTCACTCGACAAAGGATTCTTAATAATTCGGAAAAGGAATCTTTTTCTATCATAATTATTATTTATGACTGAAAACCGTCCAACCAAATACCAATGTATTATCCGAATTGATCTTAAGGATATACATATATATATATATATATTGTATGTATGTGTATATTATTTTTCTTCTTTTCTTGGAGCATTTTACGTGGTACAGGTGTTATGTATCCATGAAAAATCATACATACATATATCTTATATATATATATATATATATATAATACAGCTTTGTTTGTCGCCATGCATTAGTCTCACCTAAACAACCTCTTTCATTAATATTTATCTCTTCCAACAATATATATATATATATATATATATATATATATATATATAGATATAACTACAAACAATTAATTAAATACTTTCATATATAATCAAAATATCATGATCACATTATATATATATATATATATATATATATATATATATATATATAATAAGTAATTATGTAGAGAATAAAGAAAAGTACTAGATAATCACCAAATTACGTGCAATAATAGACTTTGACATACATACATGGCTTCCATATATAATAATAATATATATATATATATATATATGTATGTATATATATGTATGTATGTATTATGAGTACATGAGTACATCAGGAAAATTAGATGGGCATGCATGATGATGCATGGGATTGAGTAAGTTCCAGGTAGGGTTGACGAAATCAAATTCATCATGGTCATGACCAATCATAATGTTACTCGTGTCTTGATGATATTGATTGGGGGTTTGGAAAAAGGAGGAATGAGATAAATTAACAAAGATATTGTTGAGAGAATTGAAGCTGTGGGTGAGTTCAGATAATTGAGCTCTGAGAATACTATTCTCAGCTTCAATATTCAAGTAAAGTTGGGCGGTGACGTTGACTTTCGTCACAATCTGATTGTTTTGGATTTTCAATTGGTTCACTAGGGTTTTCAGATCATCCATCTGTTTTTGCTTCCTCATTCTTGATCTCCTCGCTGATTCTCTGTTGGATATCATTCTTTTACGTTTCCTCGTTTCCATTAATATTGTAATTTCTTGATCAATTAACTTCCCTGATGAAATCCCACTTGAAGAAGACATAATATATATATATATAATATGATTTTTCACAAAAAAAAAAAACAATATATAAAGTTAATTAAATGATGGGTTGATATGGGATCACGAGAAAACGTAGAACCAGTAGAGGAAAGCAACGGAGAAGGATTGGATTAGATGGGTACGACGTCGTAGAGTGGAGTTTACGGTGAAACCAGAAAGGAGGACTTCACTGAGTATGGGAGACATGAGAGAATCTCACTCGTTAACAGAACAACAAAACAAGGGAAGAAAAAGATTATGCATTAATTTAAAATTTAGAAAGAGAAGAAAAAGAAGAAAAAGAAGAAGAAGAAGAGGAAGGGGAGATTATGGTAGCTTTGAAAGTGAGGATTTATAGAAATTTGATTGATCAACTTGTGACGTAAAAATTATTTGTTTATTTAAATTATTGCAATTTGTAAGTGTATATATATATATATATGTGGGACAAGAATGATGCAAAGTGAACTAACTTAACTTTTAAAGAAAAGGGTTGGAGAGATTATAATAATTTCTTCCCCACAATTTTAATGTTTCCTTAATATGAAGGAATTGGGGAGTGAATATAATAATTAGTGTAAGCTCTCTCAATAATGGATATTTGGTGGATTCAACCATGGCTAATGCTTCTTGAAATTTGGTTGGATGATTGTGTGATTAATTTTAATTTTAATTTTTAATTAAAGGTAAAAGGAAATTATGTTGAATGCAATCCAGTAAAGGAAAGCCACTCGAATTAAAAAAACAGAAAGAATTCTAATAATAGAAGGAGCTTACCTAATTATATTACTTATTATTGTTAAAGATATTTTAATATAAAACGTATGAATATAAAAGATCTTTAACATGAATTATGCCTAATTATTGATATATAATAGCCCATGGCAAGAACAAAGATGGTCTGATAGCTCAGAATATTAAACAAAACTTTATCAATGGTCCTCAATAGATGGGAAACTTTACTCTATACTATTGCAGTACCTGCATTGGATTGCACTAAACTTGTTGTGGGTTATGACCATGAGTTTTTAGCATAAGTTGATGATACGGGGTGGTAAAAAGTGACTTCTTGCAAGATCATCTCCCTTATCTTTGGTTCTGCCATATTCTCATCAATGTCAAGATCAAGAGCAAATTGAGCAGAAGAATGGGTTCTTGGATCATACAGGTCTGACAAATAAGGGTGAGAAAGAGCATCTGCTACCGTGATTCTTTTTGATGGATCAAACACCAGCATCCTTCTTAATAAGTCTATTGCCAAAATGTCAGCTTGAGGGTAGAGAGAACCAAAGTGAGTTCCTCTGGTGAAAGGAAGTGATGCAATGAATCTCTTTGCCTTTGGGTTATCAATAAATGCAAGATCAGCTTCGGGTTGGCTTCCCAGGACACTGATTATAAGTTTTAGCTGACTAAGGCACTCAGCTCCGGGAAATAACGGCTTCCTTCCTAGAATTTCCGCAAAGATGCATCCCACTGACCAGACATCAATGGATGCTCCGTAATTATCACAACCAAGCAGTAACTCTGGTGCACGATACCACCGAGTGACTACATATTCAGTCATAAACTGTCCTTTGTCGTTGCCGGTTCTTGCCAGACCAAAATCACATATCTTCAGTTCACAATTTGAGTTAACAAGGAGATTTCCAGGTTTAAGGTCTCGATGAAGAACATTTGCTGAATGCAAATACTTCAACCCACAAAGAAGCTGTAGTAACAATTCCATCATTAGAAACAGAGTTACCACATCATATCATATCTTTCAATTGGAAGAAAAATAAGCAGAAAGATAACAGAAAACTCATCTCTGTTTGTTAAAGAAGAATAACAAGACTAGTCAAGAAACATAACAACACTGTCATCCGCAACACAAGCTTTAAAGGTAAGGACCCTAAAGGGGAAACTAGAAGAAAAAGGCATTCTTTCGCACAGTCATTAAAAATACCAACAGGTTCACTACAAAATATTTATATATAGTTGAATTTAACTCATTCTGGTAAAAAAGAAAATCTCTGTTACCTAGAATGTTGCCTCTGAAAGATCTTTAAGACATAAGAAGCAAATGAAATACATTATGCAAATTGCATTACCTCAAGAAGGCACATTAAGAGAAAACTATTCATAACTGTGAATGCTAAATAGATTATAACAGGAGGCCCTAAAGTAACATATAACACTCATCTCTTCAGCACCATCAACTCTGTTAAGTGCACTTGGCATCAACCTCGAAACAGATATTAAAGTAACAAACCATTTGAATCAAAAGAGTCTCACTCTTTTTTCTGTAGAAGAAGCCAGTGATTCAGAGAACTCATCTCACTACACTAAGGAGAATTCATAAAAAGATAAGCTACTATTTCTTGACTATAAAGCAAATTCTTTGCTTAAACACAAGAAGTCCACATAAAAATCCACCTTCTTCCAACATGTCTAACAAAATAATGATTCCAGAGCAATAACAGAAACAAAAGTAGAAATTAACAGAGGACTTGAAAAAAAAAACCAAGTACCTGAAATATGAAGTATTTGCAGTGATCATTAGATAGAGGCTGTGGTGACTTTATAATCTGATGAAGATCAGTGTCCATTAGGTCATAAACCAAGTACAAATCCTTGAAACAATTTATCTGAATAGGCATCATTACATCCTTCAAAGCAATCACATTCTGATGCTTGATATGTCTAAGAAGCATCAGTTCTCGGAGAGTCCTCAACGCATCAATCCGAGTACCAAACACATTATTTATCTTTTTAATCGCCACTTTCTCTTGAGTCTCCATATCCATTGATGAACAAACAACACCATAAGCACCTTTCCCTATTGGTTTGATTGGAAGGTACTTAGTGTCAACTTCAAACATAGTCTGCCACATTATGTAATAATGCTTCCCGTTTGGTCCAATTCCATTCTGTGCCTCCACCATACTCGCCATTAATTTCACCTGTTATTTTCCTCTGCGAATTAATCGCCGACGACTCAAAAAAAAAACAACAATAATAATAATCGAATAGTTTAAAGCAACAATTAACCAACCCACTATTACGTTTCGGATCTTCCTCACGGGAATTAAAATCGGTGAATTTCGAATAAAAGTTCACGGGACAGCAGACAAACATAAGACGCGAGGAATTCCAAAAGGAAAGTAAGAAAAGATAAAGAGGGATACTTACGTTTAGGGGCGATTCGAATTCAATTGATTTTAGGATCCTCTGTTGTTCTTCTATGATATATATATACATATATATAAACAGAGAGAATTTTAACTTTTCTTTGGCTTCAATCTTCCACCGATTCACAGCACCTTTATCCAACTCTCCCCATCTGAAAAGTACCCTTATTAACAAGAAGTAAAGCCAAAGTTTAATGTAACTTTGATCTTTATCACTAACCCTTTTCGAACTCAAATCGAAAATGAAAATATTTTTTTAAAAAAAGAACTTCAATTTCGGAAACCTATCTGATTTTAGGGAAGAAACAAGAAAATGCCTTAGACAAAGAGCAGTAGATATTAAATAGAGAATCCAAAACAGACAAAGAGAAGAATTTCAAGAAGAAGATGAGATCAAAAACAGCTTTTCGATTATCCCTACAAATCCAATTAAGTAAATACTGCGTCTTTAACTTTCAACTTCTTCTTCACCTTCTTTATTATTATTATTTTTTAAATAAAATAAAAATCTATCTACAAAGATGCATGCATTCGACAACAACAACAAACTCCGTTCAACCAAATTCTTATTTTTTAAAATTCTTTTTTAAATATATATATTCTATCATAGCTCGGCTCGGCTCACGGAGACTGGACCGAATGCAACTGTAACGATAAATAATAATTTAAAAGTGAAAAACGGAGCCGATTTTGGGGATTTTCTTGTAAAAGGAATATTTGCAGGGAAGAGATTAGAAATTGTTTGTTTATTGTTGTTGGGCTGCTTTAGATTGTTTTTATTAATAAAGTAATAAAAAACAACAACAACGTAAAGGTTTCAAAGTCTCGTGAGAATTTCGTATTTAAATTAGAGAGAATAATGGAGTTGCCGGTGGCGGAAGGAAGCGGCGATCGGCAGACCACGTGGAAAGGACAGGAGAAAGTAGGCCGGCTACCCAAAGTAGTTGACGAGCTGGCTCAAACTAGATGGTTTTATGCAGGGAAATGGAAGCAACTAACTTGGCGTGAACCCAATGCTCAAGTAAGCCGATTTTAAAAAAAATTTCAGCTGAAGTTAATTATATATATAATAATTATTTAAAATATCTTGTAGTTGTACAAAATATATAATTTAATTATATATTGTGACACAATCAAGACTTTTTCAAAATGATTAGAAGGCTAAGCGGCTAACTATCAAGCTCGGCTAAAACCCACTTCAGGGAAGTAAAAAACAATATATATATATATATGTAAGTGTGGCTGCTGGGAGTCAAGCCCAGGTCTTCACGGCCACAACGTGAAATTCTAACCACTAAACTACAGCCACAATTGTTTTTAAATTAAAATATATTTTTTATTTGTATTAATTACTTTTTAAATAAAACTGTTGATAGTAGAGGTTGATAGTATTTTGTTTATTTAAAACATTAATACTTTACTCATATTTCAAATTTATTACATTTTAAAATTATACAATTTCATCATAAGTATAATTAAATACAAAGAGTGTTTGATTGAGGGATTATAAATGAAGAATGTTCATTCCCAAGTTTGTTTCTTGCTAATGATGACCATTTCCATGGTTGACAATCTCAAGAAATCAAAAGTTTCCCATAGAAAATGATTGGTGGTAGCAATTGGGTTTGTAAACAAGACATATATATATATACCTAGTTATATAGGGTTCATATATATATATATATATACACAAAAACCATTATATAATATTATTGTTTATAAAGAAAAGAAGAAAACACTAACATAATGCATCCAACTAGGATTCCATTGGGAAGCTAAGCTACATATAGTGGATTTAGACAGCTACGGCTTCTTTCACTTTACTCCCAAAATTAATTACTACTAATTAATTATTTAATTATTTATTTATTAGACCATCTTGGAATCCCTAAGTAGTACCAATTATTGGAGCTTTTCTTGATTATACATACATACATTCAAGTTCTATTTAACATATATATATATATATATATATAATGAATGCATTTGAAGGTGGTGGAAGAAGCTGCCTCATTCTCAGTAATGCCAAGGAGTAAAAGACAAAATTGCCCCATAATATATATATATATATGGATCTCCATCATTCTATCTTACCTTTTTCTCTGTTGTTGGTCCTTTTGTGGGGTTATTTCCATATTCCAATTTACAGAATTTTCATTCTTTTTCCATATATACACGTATAGTTGAAACTAAACTTTGGGTAGAAAAGAAAGAAAAATATATACATATATATAGGCAGAAACACAAATACAAATGGTGCGTACAATAACAATGGAAGCACGCGTGCTTGCACTGAATTATATGTCAGCTTTCGGTATATATATATATATCTTCGAAATTATAAATAATATATATATATATATATATATATATATATTTGGATTAAAAAAAGTGACATCATATTGGCATCATTAAACATAAGATAATTATGTCATTCTGTAATTTCAATATCTTTAAAACCCCACAAACACATGTGTTACACATGTAAGTCTCACTTGCCATCATTAAATCCAACTGCATAGATGGGACATATGATTTTTATATATACATAAAATTCACTTCCACCAAATTTACTATTTATTTTTTTTACTCATTTATAATTGGATTTAAGTAATTTTGCATCGTTTCATTAGGGTTTTGTGAGTTTCTACTTGATTCTTGTAATGAAAATAATTTTCTCATTCAGTGTCATTGTGGTGATTCCATCAATTATATATATATATATTACCATTAGTCAAGCGGAAAGAATTTAATTTCCTATTTGCAATTAACAAGTTGAAGGAGCTTAGTTTTCTATTTACAAGTTCTTGTGTTCGAACACAATGTAACTTTCTTCAATAAGATTATAATATTGAGTTTAAAGTAATTACAGACACAGACACAGACACAGAATAAATCCAAAAAAAAATTATACATATATATTATATATATATTCTCAAACTAAATAACCTTTTGCAAAAGGGACAAAGAAAAGGTTTCTAGCTAAGTCAAGTTATATATAAGTAGTAGAGGGAAGTAAATGATACGTGTGTATATATATATATATATATAGAGAGAGAGAGAGAGAGAGAGGATATGATTATAAAGAAAAGGGAATGGAAAGAGGGTTTGTAATTTTTCATCTGAAAGTTTTGAGGTAAAAGATTCCTTCCTAGATCGCTATAGTACTCAATACTGACACATAAAATCATAATAATTATATATATATACCATCTTCTTCTTCTAGGGATTCTCTCGATCTCAAACAAAAAATTCATCATATCATATCATGGAGTCTGCAAATCTTTACGACCATAATAATCACCACCACCTTCTTTATACTTCTTCTTCTTCTTCTTCTCCATCTCTAGGAGTTTCAGCTGTACATGACTGGAAATGGAATAATAATCCCAGTAGCAGTATTATCTTGTAAGTTCTTTAATTCTTCAAAAAAAAACTTAACTTTTCTTTTTGCTTTTTATTTTAAGGGTTTTACTTAAATATGATATATATATATGTATGTATGTATATGTATACATGCAGAGATGGATATGATGAGGAGTTGAAGAAATACATGACAGAAATACTACCAAACTCTATAAAAAGTAGCACCACCAGTACTACTACTCTTCGAGAAATCGAATTTGAAAATGATGAGATGAATTATAATTTCTTGAAATTGAGTGATGACATCATGATGAATAGCTATCATCATCATCATCATCATCATGACAAGTTGAGTTTGTTCTTGGGTGGTGGTAATTATTCTTCTAATTCTTTCACCATTCCCAAACAGATTAATAATGGGGAAAGTTTTGGTTATAATAATAATTATAAGATGGAGGGTTCCAATAAATATCAATCTTTTGAAGAAAGAAATTCTTTCAACCATTTTTTTCAACTTCAACAATCCACTACTCATATCCCATCAACCACCTCCAACAAGGTCAGTTTACATACATACATACATATATTTCTTCTTCCTTCTTTCTTAATTTTTCCCTCTTCATCAAGTTATATATATATATTCAAAAGAATAAAGAAAATATGGTAGGTGCTATTTCTTGAAAATAAAGACTCATTGTCACAATATATACGATTTCTTTTTCTTTTTGGAAAATTTCTTGTGAATTAGTATATATATATATATATATATATATATATATATATATATGATTTCATGCATCCATGAAATGATTTGGGATATATATGATGAACTGAAAGGCAGCAAAAAAAAAAAAAAGTTAAATGTGTGAGTGACTATATATATATATATATATTTGTGTGTAATTTTGTTTGTTTTTTTGGCCTGAATTCTGATAAAAAATTAATTTTTGGAATAGAATAGGCTAAATTTTACAATAATTACCCATTTGGTGTCAAATTAAGACATCAAAATTCAGGAACGTCAACCAAAAGCTTTCTGCTGCTGCTGATTCCAATCATCAACAAATAGTACTAGCCAAAAAGCCTCGACTTTCTTCTTCCCCAACCCTTAAGGTAAATTATATTAATTAATCAATATCTTTTATCCCTTTCAATTTACTTATACATATACATACATATATATATACACATTTAAAAAGGTGAGAAAAGAGAAACTGGGAGACAGGATTGCAGCTATACACAGAATGGTCTCACCTTTCGGCAAGGTACTGCATGTATGCATGTTCATTCTTCAGATACATACATATATATATAAATCACTCATACCACAATCCCACTCAATTATATATATTATAATATATATATATATAATATATATATATATATAAAATTAAGGGGGTTTATTTTATTTGTTTGTCCATGAATTAATTCCTGGCTTTTTATAGAATCTTAATCTGTTGTTGCATGTGTTTTATATATATATATATATATATATGTGTGTGGTGTGTGTGTGTGTTATAATGGTGATGAAGGAATTTATAACGTGCTGCAGACAGATACAGCGTCCGTTTTGACAGAAGCTATTGGGTATATTCAGTTCCTCCAAGACCAAATCCAGGTCATTATCAATCACCTTAATTACTTAATTAATTAATTAAAACTAATTTTGTATCCTAATTAATTTTCATTAGAGAGTTTTGTTTTTTCTGTCATAAATCTTGGAAGTATATATATATATATATATATTCTTAAACTTTTTTTTTTTGTTTTGGGGAAATTAATAATTAATTTGCAGACGTTAACAATGTCTTACTCGAAATCATCTCGAAGCAAGTCCCGTCGAAACGCCAGAGGGGTAAGTAAGCAAATTAATTTCTTTTCATACATGCTATATGTACAAAAATATTCGTAATAATAAATATACTCATTTAAATATCTTTTTAATTATTTATAATAAATATCATATCTTATCATATGTAAATGTTGTATTTTATCTAAATATTATTAAAAGTTTATATTATTATTTCCTTTAAAATCTACAAAATATCTATATGGATTACTAACCCAAAAGATACGTATAAAATTCTCCCCGAAATTGTTGAGTATTAAGTATTAAGAGAAAAACAATTTAAGGGCAACATTAATAAACTTTCTTATTGTCTTAGTTTTTTTTTTTTTTTTTACCTAATTTTTATCCATTATACTGTGACTTGATGAGTTGACTTTGATGATGATGATGATGGATTCATGTTCTTCTTCTCTCCCCATGGCCGAAATATATATATATATATATAACATTTTGGGTATGTTTTGATGACAGGATTCAACCATGAAAGATGATCATCATAATCGTAATCAGCATCAGAAATTAGAAGATGATCAAAAAACTTATCAAGATCTTAGAAGTAGAGGGCTCTGTCTTGTTCCTCTTTCTTTTACTTCCTACATTTGTTCTTACAACGGAAACATCTGACCTCAAATTAATTACTGATCATGAACAGTAATCATAGTCTTTTCCCTTTTCTTTTTTTCTTTTTTTTAAATTATTTTACCCCAGTTTGAGACTAATATTGGAAAAATTGGGATATATATGACTGCTCATTTGACATGTTTGTCTCTAAATTTTTGTCATAGATAAGCAAAACTTGTTTATCAGACATGTAACGGTCTCAGCACAGAATCGAATAATGTGTTTTTGATTTTTAAAATGAATATTTCCTGAAGTTCAATAAGGTTAGGGTTTTGTTCTACGTATCATTTGCTTCATGTATTATGTGCTTTGGTGCGTATAGGAATCTAAATAAATAGTTCCAAGTAAAAAAAGAATGGAACGCATGCTACTTTTTCAAATAGGATATATATATATATATGTATACACACACACATAGAGAGAGAGAGAGAAAAAAAAAAAAAGAAATACTCTACAGATCATCCGACCTTCTTACTATATATTACCCAGACATGCGAAACAAAATGATATTACAGATTGATATAAAGCGAGAAAAGAATGAAGAAGAAGACCAGCATGATAAACTGAAACAAAACATGCCACTGGGAAAAATGCAGGACAATGTTTGAGAAGACCAGCATGACTTAACTACTGGTCAATTAGTGATCTCATCAGCCACAAGGCATGTGCCCTATTTAGATTTAGATGCTATCAATATATATATATCCTACAATTTCAGTCAGGATCACCGATGGTCAGGAGTGAAAAACTATTTTCTGAAATATGTGTATAATATATATATATATATATATATATATATATATATATATATATATTGAAAATAAGGATTGGATTGTTGCATTACACGTGCGAATTAGAATTTCGTTTATTCTTGGTCAAGGTATCATTTCACTCTGAATCAGAATCATCATTCACGGATGACCGCACTGTCCTACTTTTAGTTTCATGGTAATCATCCTCCTCCTCTTCTTTTTTCTCCTTGATTATTCCTGCAAAGTAGACATTATCAGAAACTCCCCCTACACTCTGCAGAACTAAAAAGCAAAGCATTACCTTTCTTTAACAGAAGAGCCTCCAGTGTCTTTGTGGTAAAGTCATCCTTTCCTCCCAAGTCTTGAAATCCAATAATCCTATCTCCCGCAATCCCATTCCTGGAGACAGACAGTTTTTTTCAGATGCACACAGTTCAATGCAAAAATGAGCCAAGAAAAGCTTAGCAGAAACAATATCAAGAATACATCAAACTCTAGGGGACTGTAAAAAAGAAAGTAATTAGGTAAAGAGCAAAAATCATTCCTTGGCTCTTAAATATGTCACAATTATCATGTATAAGATAGACACCTGGATCAGACACTAAGCTTATCATGATGCTCTCCATGCACCCAACCTGTAACCATAAAGGGAGAAACTATCTTGCCTGATTCTATGCTTAGAGAATGCTTGTTTACTAAACAGGAAGAAGAACCTTCCACGAGTCAGCTTGAAAATGAACAGATTAAACATCTAATTTTATTAGAGCAAAAGAGTCCAATCCATCTGCTTCTTGTCAAAATAGTGAATCTCTAAGAAAGGTAATATGGGAAGCCCACCCAAATTAAAATGATTATGATCAATAGCATAATATTAACGGCAGCATCAACAATATAACTCACATAAAATTTCAAACAACAGCCAGAAACAAGCATAAAGACTAAAACGAAAACGAATTAGATTGAACGAACCTGAATAATATTACACAAGGCAGTGTTTTGATTCCTAATTTAGCAACGAAGAAAGGGGCATTCTGCATTTTTCATTTGTTCCTAGTCAATAACCAATTCAAAATCCAAAAGGATAAGAATATAAGATTTTACATAAAAACTAACCTCTGCATCCAATTTGATGAATTTGGTATCCATGTACTTAGGTACCAGGGATTTCAGATGCTTATCCACAATCCTACAAAAAAAGGATGCATGTATTCATGAGATGCATGGATAAGAGTGTGACATACATAGCTTATAATCAGCTAAACACATTTAACATAATTCCAGAGTTCTCACAAAGAAAGATAAAGAAAATTGCACTAAAACCCATCAAATTTTGGGTCTTTGAGACATAAACATAAATTCGACAAACAGTGAATTCTTGATTCTTTTGAAATATCTATAACAAGCTTCTAGAAGACATAGAGCACTTGTACACAAACATAAAACATTTTATAAAAGAATAAAAGAAAAAAGTTAAAATTTTTTATTGAAGAAAATATCTTACTTGCAACGATAGAACTCTCGATGGTAAAAGTGACAAATAACTTTTTCACTTCCAGTTACTTCCCCAATAAAGTCTGCTTCAGTTATCTCCCTATACTCTCCATGGCCATGCCGTTTCAATTCTTGTCGTTTCTCAGCTTCTTTCTTTTTAGATGAGGTGAGAAGAAAACAGAAATCCAGAAAAAAGACAGCATTTTAAGTGTTACTAACTCCAAAAGTAAGCATATCCATAGATGTAAAGACCAAATATCAGACCTTGAGAGCTGCAATCCTATCCGCGTGCAATTTCTCAAGCTCAGGATCCTAAAATGATAGGATGCAGGTAAACAGGTAAGAATAATGTGAAACAAGTACACCTAGAGTCCGAAAGAAAGACTAAATTCAGAACTTACATCCATCAGCTCATCAAGATCAACCTCTTGATCAGCAGAGGCTGACGCCTGTGCCTTTTCTTGAGTAAGCAACTCCTGCATAATAGATCAACTTATACTATTACGTAATGTCCATCACCAATAGAAGCGTTTGGACAACTGGTGACAGCAGAAAAAAATAGAGAACAGGATAAAAAAACTCATCTCAGCAGAACCTACAATAATATTACTTTTAGCCCTATTGCCTCCCAGGTTAACGGAATTTCCAAAAACTCACTAAATAAACTCAGAGCAGATGGAAGCTAAGATCCAGCTTCGGGATCTATTATGATCCTGTCCATCATAACCTAGTAGTAGAGAAAGAAGCTGGGAAGTACACTTATAATGGGGGCAAATATCTAAACAACCAAAATCAAATTATTCAAATCTATCAGGATCAACATTTCACTAGTAGAAAAGATGAAACCAGAATTTGGAGAAAAATATCAAGACAAAATAACACAAAATACCTTCTGATAATCACGAGCAGCAGCTGCCAATACATTTCCAAAGGCCAAATTCGAGAATGTTGACTTAACTGAATTCGGATCCATCACTCTTCCTTCCACTGGAACAATCGGGAATTCAATTATGAATGAATTGCGAGTCACATAAAACACAGAGATGAATCGAATCGGCAATCAATTGAAATTCAGAAGAAAAAAATATCAAATAAAATAGAACCAGATTTTTATTTACCTAAAAAGATGTATTGATTGGATTTGCAGCTTCTGAAAACCCTAAGAAATGCCTCTGGCTTCACTTGAAAACTGCAAACAACTCACTGAGGCAAACCCGGATTTGGATTTTTTTTTAATTATTATAATTTTTTTAATCAAACTTATTTAAATATATGATAAATTATTTACTAACACTTCACTTTTTTAAATTTAATTTTTGCACATGTATTTATTTTTGCTTTAAAACACTTGAACTATAAAATATCACATCATTTTCCCTTCCCTCCAAAATTTCGGTCAAATTTCATTTTCCTATAAAATATCACATCTTTTGTCATTCCGTCCAAAATTTCCATTAAATTTTATTTTTCATCCAATTTTTAGGGGTATTTTTATCTTTTAAAATCATTGATATTTTAAAATTATTAAAATTTTATTTTTATAGATAATTTTATTTTTTTCATAAAATTTTTAAAAATCTAAAATTCTTCTTAAAGTGAGGAGATTTGCCTTAACCACACAAATGACAAAATCATAAACCCACTGAAGCAACTATTAACATGTTTATTTAGATAGAACTTATATTTTATATTGTATACTAGATGATGCCAAATAAATTTAACATAATTATATTTGTGAACCCTTAGATTTGAATCACAATCGTATAAACAATAAATAAACATTTATCATTTGGACAAATACAAAAATTTATATTATTTAAAAATTATATTAAATATAAATATTTTGGAAAAAAATTGAGTTTTTTTTTTCTAATGACATTATTACATTATTAGTGTCAGCAATGACATTATATAAAAAAATACCTCGAAATTCATGTTCTGCAATGAATTCGAAACATTGTGGTTTGAATTGTTTTATTTAATATAATTTATATTTAAAATATAAAATGTAATCCTAATATAAAATGCTTATTTATATTTTTGTAATTACAATATAAATATAAGTTCCAAATAATTTTTTATATTTATAGTTATTCTAGTGGATAAATATGGTTTAGTTAGGTGTGTGGTTATACGATCAAATTCTTGTGATTACAAAAAATTATTTTTCAGATTTTTAATAATAAAGTGAAATAACAAAATTACTCTTGAAAATAAAATTCTAATAATTAAAAAATACTTATAATTGTAAAAAAAATGCACATGGAATTAGATGAAAAATAAAATATAACACAAATTTTGAACAGAAAAACAAATTAAGTGATATTCAAAAGTTAAATTTTTGAAAAATATAAATTTTAGTAAGATAATTTATTTAAAATATACGATGCGATGCGCGTAATTATAAATAGTGATCGAGGAAAAATTGTGGGACCATATGACTTAATTGTCTTCTCCAGTTTGTCTTCATTTAACCACACATTTCTTTTTCAATTTTTTTATTCTAACAATAATAATAATAATTCATTAAAAAAAGCAAAGCATGTGATGTAAACGTAATCAAGTAATTTATTAGCTCTTAATGAAAAGAAAAAAGAGCTATTAGCAATTGTAATTGACAAAAAAGAAAACATTGATCTATGATTAGAATGCCTAAAAATTCAAATTTCCACAAAATAGTTTCCGCCATTGATAGCTCTTCAAATCTGAAATATGAAGGTAGAAAGAAGAGCTTAGAGAAAACTTCAATGGCATTGGCAGCATACCATTGAGAAATTTTTTAAAAATAGCCTTAGTGTGGTAAATATTTCCTCGGAATTTTCGGTATCACATTTACCTCCTGCTGTCTTCTTCTGTTTGCTTCACTACGAATCACATTTACCTCCTGCTGTCTTTCTCTGCCTCTTCCGGTAGAGAAGTTTTTTCCGTTTCAGAGTCACTGCTTATCTGGGTTCGTTTCCTTTCAAGGAAATTAACCACTCCATCGAGGGAGGCATCCACATCTTCACTCCTCATCAGTTCCTCTGCTATTTCAGCAGGGGTCACTTTAACGTTTTCGATTAGATTTTCTATTCCAGGCAAGCGAGGGTGTTCTTCATTAATTCCAAGGTAATTTAGAGCCAAAATCTTGAATCCTTCCCGTGTACAGTAAGACATGTGAATGTGCATGTCCATTCTACCGGGACGAAGCAGAGCAGGGTCCAATTTGTCCTTATAATTCGTAGTGAAAATAACTATTCTTTCATCTCCGCAGCTTGACCATAGCCCATCAATGAAGTTCAACAATCCAGACAGCGTCAACTGTTGATTTCTCAAAATATATTAGCTTTCATTTCAATCAAAACTCTCTATGTGCATTGTGCAGGGCTACCTTTTTTTATTTTTTACAGAGAGAAAAGTTTATCGGAGACATACCTTGTTGTTGCCACCGTGGTAGTTGTAGTAGGGGGAGGCGGACTCATTCTCGTCGAGCTTCAGCCGATCATGCATCTCCACGCTACAATCAATATCTTCGATGACAATGATTGATCGATTGGTGGTGGAAACCAAAGTTCTCCTCAATTCGGAGTTTGAACATATGCTTGTAAGTTCCAAATCATATACATCAAACTTCAAATAATTTGCAATGGCCGCAACCAGAGTCGATTTTCCGGTACCGGGAGGTCCGTAGAGTAAATATCCCCTTTTCCAAGCCTTACCGACCTTTCTGTAATAATCTCTCCTCCTGAGGAAACGATCCAAATCATCAATTATAGCCTTTTTAGCATCTGAATCCATGGCCATGGTATCAAACGTGGCCGGATGGTCCAAATTAATTCCTCCCCAAATCCCGTTGCCGGCGCCACTGAAATCGTCATCGTAGAAAGGACCATCCCTAGTATATAGCTTCACAACCCTCTCGCCAATTTTAATTTCCTTAGCTTTTTCCAGTACAAAAGGCAAATAATCATTAACGACCGCATCTTTGTGTTTCTTAAGGAAAGTAAGTTCAAAGTAACGTTTATCCGAGTTACGACTTTTGTCGTTTTCGGATTCAATAAACACATATCGCCAAGTAATGTTCATACCGCCGTATTCGTCGGTGATTTCCTGATTTTTCTCCAAACAGAAATTGATGCTCTTCTGCTTGGAGGTTTTGTTAGCTTTAAATCTATCCGCATTGGGAGATATTTTCTTACTGAGATAAATTTCGGCGGAATCGTAGATTTCGTTCCGACTCATGCCACAATGATCGTCCACCACAATCGTGATATTCCTCGATAGAGTAAAGAGATATCTGATCACCGAATCGATAAAGGAGTTAAACCAAGTCGGAATCAATTCGTTGGCCATTGACCTAATCATCATCATCGACGCAGCCCATGATGCATACGCCTGGAAGATTGTTGCCGAATTTGACTGAATCGACTTGAAATCATACATCATTGCTACTCGAAACTATTCAAGACCGAATTGAGAATTAAACCAAGAATCAAAAATAAATAAAGGCAAACAAGGAGCTGTGAAACTTACCTCAATTCAATCCGGATTTGGGTGTTTTTTGGGGAGTAGAATTGCCCGGTATTTATAGGGAGGAAAGGGAGACTTCTTCTTCTTCTTATTATTATTATTATTCCTTAGGATGATGGATTACTAAATATCGGGTTGATACTTGGTCACCAAGGGAAAGTTCATAAAACGTTGCCTATTTTGTTTCCTAAATGCTTGTATTCACGCGTAGGACTACTAAAACCGTACACTTATAAAAAAAAAAAGACTACTAAATTTTCAAAAGTTTTTTTTTGGAGAAGCGAAATTATATTAATTAACAAAATTTTAGCATGGAAAAAATATATATATGTGTATAATATATATATGACATTTTTTTTTCCCGAAACCTATGTATATTTCAAAAGAAATAGATACAAGTGTAAACAACAACTAAACCAGCACCAAATGTGCCAAGAAAAATGAACCTATTCCCAAGTTAAGAGAAGCTCTACAACCTTGAATAAACTTCTCTTAGCAAGAGTACAAGGGTCCTCCAAAAAAATGGCTAGAGCTATAATTTCTAGCATTAAAATTATACCATAATTCATGGACAAATTGTCTAAAAAGATAAGGTCAAAATCTACCAAAAGACCTATAACGCTGTCCACAATACAAATTAGTTCTAACCCAAGTAACTATATCCTCCCGTCGGGTCGTCGGGTCAAGGCAGATTACTGGGCTTCAATCAGAATCTGTTTCCATACACCACTAGCACTAGGGCAATCTCTCAGCACATGTAGAGAAACTATCTTGCCAGATTCTATGCTTAGAGAATGCTTGTTTACGAAACAGGAAGGAGAACCTGTTGGGAAAATCGGGCAATTTTCCCACTAAAACAACACAACTAATAAAATGAATCAAGACAACACAACTAGTGAAATAAACCAGTTCCGAACTAATAAAATGAATCAAGACAACACAACTAGTGAAATAAACCAGTTCCGAACAAATGAACTGGACAGAACACTATTAAAATGTCCGACAAATAATATTAAATACTATAAGAAAATTTTTTGATAACGGAGTTCAGCCGAGTTGGCCTGCTTTTATAAAGATGGGAGAAAGAGATACAAATTGGAATGGAATAAATGGGAGGAGGAGGGGGTTAATTTATAACCCCCAACTCTCTTCCCCTCATCTAAACAATTTGATGTGGGATATTTGAAAGAAGCCAAAGTCAACAAATCTCCACCTTGGCTTAATTTCAAGTCTCACCAAATACACATCTTCTCCACCAAAAATAAACAAATAAAAATAATCTTTGCGGTGCTTCCAATTTGGCGCCAACTCAAATATGCAAAATATTAACCAAGTTCAAACAGTGTTCAAACTTGGCCCTTGTAACCATCTTGGTTAGCATATCTGCAGGATTCTCCGTAGTATGAATCTTCAGGAGGAGTATCTCATCTTCTTCGAGAATTTCCCGCACAAAATGATAGCGAACGTCAATGTGCTTCGTCCGTGCATGAAAGACTTGATTCTTTGCTAGATGAATCGCACTCTGACTGTCAGAATATACCTCAAGTTGTTTCTGACCAACTCACAAGTCTTCAAGCAACCCGTGAAGCCAAATTGCTTCCTTCACAGCCTTTGTAATCGTCATATACTCTGCCTCTGTTGTAGACAAAGTCATTGTTGACTACAAGGTAGACTTCCAGCTAACTGGCGCTTTTGCTAAAGTGAACAAATAGCCAGTTGTAGACCATTGTTTATCCAAATCTCCTGCATAATCAGAATCACAATATCCAACTATGCATTGACCAAGTGATTCATCCCGCTCGAATACTAATCCAACATCTGCGGTACTTTGGAGGTACCTAAGAATCCATTTCACAGCTAGCCAATGACCCTTGCCAGGATCATGCATGTACCTGCTAACAACACTAACAGTTTGTGAAATATCTGGTCTCGTACACACCATTGCATACATCAAGCTTCCAACTGCATTTGCATACGGGACTTTCGCCATGTACTCTCGTTCTTCATCAGTTGAAGGAGATAAACTGCTACTCAGTTTCAAATGAGGAGCAAGTGGGGTACTTACAGTTTTTGTATCTTCATGCACACCAAAATGTTGTAATATCTTCTGCAAATACTGCTTCTGTGACAGCTAAAGTTTGCCCCTCTCTCTGTCCCTTCTTATCTCCATGCCGAGAATCTTCTTGGCTTCTCCCAAATCCTTCATATCGAACTCTTTACTTAATTGAGCCTTCAATTTGTCAATTTCAACTTGGCTCTTTGCTGCAATCAACATATCATCAACATATAAAAGTAAGTGGCGATTACAGAGGCTGTGAAGGAAGCAATTTGGCTTCACGAGTTGCTTGAAGACTTGAGAGTTGGTCAGAAACAACTTGAGGTATATTCTGACAGTTAGAGTGCGATTCATCTAGCAAAGAATCAAGTCTTTCATGCACGGACGAAGCACATTGACGTTCGCTATCATTTTGTGCGGGAAATTCTCGAAGAAGAGGAGATACTCCTCCTGAAGATTCATACTATGGAGAATCCTGCATATATGCTAACCAAGATGGTTACAAGGGTCAAGTTTGAACACTGTTTGAACTTGGTTAATATTTTGCATATTTGAGTTGGCGTCTCATGGCGCCAAATTGAAAGCACCGTGAAGACTGTTTTTATTTGTTTATTTTTTGTGGAGAAGATTTGTATTTGGTGGGACTTGAAATTAAGCCAAGGTGAAGATTTGTTGACTTTGGCTTCTTTCAAGTATCCCACATCGAATTGTTTAGATGAGGGGAAAAGAGTTGGGGGTTATAAATTAACCCCCTGCTCCTCCCATTTATTCCATCCCAATTTGTATCTCTTTCTCCCATCTTTATAAAAGCAGGCCGTTTGAGCGGTACTCGGAGATTAAGTCAACTCAGCTGAACTCCGTTATCAAAGTTTTTTCTTATAGTATTCAATATTATTTGTCGGACATTTTAATAGTGTTCTGTCCAGTTCATTTGTTCGGAATTAGTTCATTTCACTAGTTGTGTTGTCTTAGTGGGAAAATTGCCCGATTTTCCCAACAAGTGGTATCAGAGCCAAAGGTTTGTCCTTGGGCTGTTTGTAAGTGTTGAATACTATATATTGAGTCTGTAATGTCAAAGATTCCGTCAGGGGCATCAAGTTCCTCGTCATCATGGTCGAGGTCCCCGCTGCCCAATTTGAAAGTGGCAGTCGAAATATTTGATGGTACTGGCCATTTTGGCATGTGGCAATGAGAGGTCTTGAACTCTCTTTTCCAGCAGGGTCTTGATGTTGTCGTTGAAGAAAGGAAACCAGAAGAGGTAGAAGATAAAGACTAGAGCATCATAAATTGGTTGGTATGTGGAACAATTCGATCCTGCTTGTCCAGAGAGCAAAAATATGCTTTAAAAATGAGACTTCTGCTCACAAACTGTGGAATGCATTTGGAGGACAAGTTTCTGAAAAAGAGTGGTCAGAACAAGCTCCTTATGAAGAAAAGATTGTTCCGATTTGATTACCAATCAGGTACTACTATGAATGAATACATCACTATGTTTAATCAATTAGTAGCAGACCTGTTAAATTTAGATGTGAAATTTGAGGATGAGGATCTGACTTTGATGTTGTTATCATCTCTTCCCGATGAATTTGAACATTTAGAAATTACGTTACTTCACGGGAAAGAGAATGTGTCGTTAGATGTTGTTTGTTCTATTTTGTATAGTCATGAATTGAGAAAGCAGGATAAGATGAAAATCAAAACATCGACATCAGAAGAAGCGTCGGTGGCAAGAGGTCGTCAGCAAAACCAGTCAAACGGGAGAAGAGGAAGATCCAAGTCCAAAGGCCGAGCCGTTGCCAAAGATGAGTGTGCTTTCTGTCATGAGAAAGGGCACTGGAAGAAAGACTGTCCAAAGGTGAAGAAGAAAGGGAAGACTCCACAAGATGCAAATATTGCAGAATGCAAAGGTGGTGGTGAATCAGATATCTCTTTGACTGTCTCGCCTTCAGCATCATCGAGTCCAGATGAGTGGATATTAGATTAAGGTTGTATCTATCCTATGTGTCCCATTCGAGAATGGTTCTTTGAATTTCAGGAACTCGATGGTGGGGTTGTTTACATGGGTAATGATAATCCATGTAAAACAGTCGGGATAGGTTCAATCAAGTTGAGGAAACATGATGGATCCACCAGAATTCTGCGAGATGTGCGATACGTGCCAAAGTTGAAGAAGAATCTCATCTCATTGGGGGCTTTAGAATCTAAAGGCCTAGTTGTGACGATGCGAGATGGAGTTCTTAAAGCAACTTCAGGAGCACTAGTGATGTTGAAAGGTGTGAGAAAGAATAATCTGTATTACTACCAAGGTAGTACAGTAGTGGGGACAGTAGCAGCAGTAACAACTTCAAGCACTAAAAAGGATGCTGAGGCAACGAAGCTGTGGCATATGCGATTGGGACATGCTGATGAAAAGTCCTTGCAAATTCTTGTCAAGCAGGGATTGTTAAAAGGTGCGAAAACTTGCAAACTTGAATTTTGTGAGCATTGTGTTTTCAGAAAACAACGAAGAGTGAAGTTTGGCACTACAATTCATAATATCAAGGGTATTCTGGATTATGTGCATTCACATGTGTGGGGACCTGCCAAGAGTCCGTCCATCGGAGGTAGGCATTATTTTGTCACTTTTGTTGATGATTTTTCCAGGAGAGTTTAGGTGTTTACTATGAAGAATAAAGATGATGTGCTTGGAAATTTCCTTAAGTGGAAAGCTCAAGTTGAAAATCAGACAGGAAGGAAAATCAAAGTTCTCCGAACAAACAATGGAGGAGAATACAAGAGTGATCCATTCTTGAAAGTATGTAAGATTGTGGCATAGTTCGGCACTTCACTGTCAGAAAAACACCGCAACAGAATGGGGAGTAGGAGCGTATGAACATGATACTTGTGAGAAAGTTCGTTGTATGTTGTCTTAGTGGGAAAATTGTCCGATTTTCCCAACAGAACCTTCCACGAGTCAGCTTGAAAATGAACAGATTAAACATCTAATTTTGTTAGAGTAAAAGAGTCCAGTCCATCTGCTTCTTGTCAAAATAGTGAATCTCTGAGAAAGGTAATATAGGAAGCCCACCCAAATTTATTAATGGCAGAATCGATAATATAACTCACATAAAGCCAGAAACAAGCATAAAGACTAAAACGAAAACAAATTATATTGAACGAACCTGAATAATATTACACAAGGCATCTGCACTTATTCATTTGTTTCTAGTCAATAACCAATTCAAAATCCAAAAGGGATAAGATTTCACATAAAAAATGACCTCTGCATCCAATTTGATGTACTTAGGTGCCAGGGATTTCAGGTGCTTATCCACAATCCTACAAAAAAAGGATATATGTATCTCATGAGATGCATGGATAAAAGTGGAACATACATAGTTTATAATTCCAGAGTTCTTACAAAGAAAGATAAAGAAAATTGCACTAAAAGCCATCAAATTTTGGGTCTTTGAGACGTAAACATCAATTCGGCAAACAGTGAATTCTTGATTCTTTTGAAATATCTATAACAAGCTTCTAGAAGACATAGAGCACTTGTACACAAACAAAAAACATTTTATAAAAGAAAAAAGTTAAATTTTTTATTGAAGAAAATATCTTACTTGCAACCATAGAACTCTCCATGGTAAAAGTGACAAATAACCTTTTCACTTCCAGTTACTTCCCCCAGAAAATCTTTTTCTGCTTCAGTTATCTCCCTATACTCTCCATGGCCATGCCGTTTCAATTCTTGTCGTTTCTCAGCTTCTTTCTTTTTAGATGAGGTGAGAAGAAAACAGAAATCCAGGAAAAGACAGCATTTTAAATGTTAATAACTCCAAAAGTAAGCATATCCATAGATGTACATATTGTAAGACCAAATATCAGACCTTGAGAGCTGCAATCCTATCCGCGTGCAATTTCTCAAGCTCAGGATCTAAAATGAGTCTGAAAGAGAGACTAAATTTATAACTTACATCCATCAGCTAATCAAGATCAACCTCTTGTGCCATTTCTTGAGGAAGCAAGAACTGCATAATAGATCAACGAATACTTGAAATATACTATTAAGTAATTTCCATCACCAATAGAAGCGTTTGGACAACTGGTGACAGAAAGAAAATAGAGAACAGGATAAAAAAACTCATCTGAGCAGAACCTACAGTAATTTTACTTTTAGCCCTATTGTCTCCCAGGTTAACGGAATTTCCAAAACTCACTAAATAAACTCAGAGCAGATGGAAGCTACGATCTCCATCCAGCTTCGGGATCTATTCTGATAATCACGAGCAGCAGCTGCCAATACATTTCCAGAGCCACAAATTCGAGAATGTTGACTTAACTGAATTCGGATCCATCACTCTTCCCTCCACTAGAACCATCGGGAATTCAATTATGAATGAATTGCGAGTCACATAAAACACAGAGATGAATCGAATCGGCAATCAATTGAAATTCAGAAGAAAAAAAAAATCAAATAAAATAGAACCAGATTTTTATTTACCTAAAAATATGTATTGATTGGATTTGCAGCTTCTGAAAACCCTGAGAAATGCCTCGGGCTTCCAGCATTTGAAAACTGCAAACAACTCACCGAGGCAAACCCCGATTCGGAAATATTTTTTTTAAAATCAAACTTGTTTAAAATATATGATGCGTGTAATTATAAATAGTGCCGTGGCCCGTGACTTTATTTTTATATTTTTACAATTGTGCGATTGAGGAAAATTTGTGGGATCATATGACTTAATTGTCTTCTCCAGTTTGTCTTCATTTCACCACACATTTCTTTTTCTAATTTTTATACTAACAATAATAATAATAATTCATTAAAAAAAAAAAAGCAAAGCATGTGATGTAAACGTAATCAAGTAATTTATTAGCTCTTAACAAAAAGGAAAAAAGAGTTATTAGCAATTGTAATCGGAAAAAAAAAACTTTGATCTACGATTAGAACGCCTAAACATTCAAAATTCCACAAAATAATTTCCGCCATTGATAGCTCTTCAAATCTGCAGCGTACCATAAAAATACACAAAAATGGCCTCAAAGCCACCACCTTCTGTACCTCCTCCCCATTAGGGTCTTTTACCAAACTAAGACTATTTAAAAAAATTTCCAAATTAATATTATTTTACCTATTTCTCAATTTAGTCCATAAAATATCCCCCCTTCCTCTCGTTGGCCTCGGAATTGCCGGTCTCACATTTACCTCCTGCTGTCTTTTCCATTGTTTGCTTCATTTAAACTTGCATCCTCTTCTTCCGCTTTCTCTGCCTCGTCCGGTAGAGAAGTTTTTTCCGTTTTAGAGTCACTGCTTATCTGGGTTCGTTTCCTTTCAAGGAAATTAACCACTCCATCGAGGGAGGCATCCACATCTTCACTCCTCATCAGTTCCTCTGCTATTTCAGCAGGGGTCACTTCAACGTTTTGAATTAGATTTTCTATTCCAGGCAAGCGAGGGTGTTCTTCATTAATTCCAAGGTAATTTAGAGCCAAAATCTTGAATCCTTCCGGTGTACAGTAAGACATGTGAATATGCATGTCCATTCTACCGGGACGAAGCAGAGCAGGGTCCAATTTGTCCTTATAATTCGTAGTGAAAATAATTATTCTTTCATCTCCGCAGCTTGACCATAGCCCATCAATGAAGTTCAACAATCCAGACAGCGTCAACTGTTGATTTCTCATAATATATTAGCTTTCATTTCAATCAAAACTCTCTATGTGCATTGTGCACGGCTACCTTTTTTTATTTTTTACAGAGAGAAAAGTTTATCGGAGACATACCTTGTTGTTGCCACCGTGGTAGTTGTAGTAGGGGGCGGTGGACTCATTCTCGTCGAGCTTCAGCCGATCATGCATCTCCACGCTACAATCAATATCTTCGATGACAATGATTGATCGATTGGTGGTGGAAACCAAAATTCTCCTCAATTCGGAGTTTGAACATATGCTTGTAAGTTCCAAATCATATACATCAAACTTCAGATAATTTGCAATGGCAGCAACCAGAGTCGATTTTCCGGTACCGGGAGGTCCGTAGAGAAAATATCCCCTTTTCCAAGCCTTACCGACCTTTCTGTAATAATCTCTCCTCCTGAGGAAACGATCCAAATCATCAATTATAGCCTTTTTAGCATCTGAATCCATAGCCATGGTATCAAATGTGGCCGGATGGTCCAAATTAATTCCTCCCCAAATCCCGTTGCCGGCGCCATTGAAATCGTCATCGTAGAAAGGACCATCCCTAGTATATAGCTTCACAACGCTCTCGCCAATTTTAATTTCCTTAGCTTTTTCCAGTACAAAAGGCAAATAATCATTAACGACCGCATCTTTGTGTTTCTTATGGAAAGTGAGTTCAAAGTAACGTTTATCCGAGGTCTGACTTTTGTCGTTTTCGGATTCAAGAAACACATATCGCCAAGTAAGGTTTATACCGCCGTATTCGTCGGTGATTTCCTGATTTTTCTCCATACAGACATTGATGCTCTTCTGCTTGAAGGTTTTGGTCACTTTAAATCTATCTGCATCGGGAGATATTTTCTTACTGAGATAAATCTCGGCAGAATCGTAGATTTCGTTCCGACTCATACCACACTGATCGTCCACAACAATCGTGATATCAGTCGATAGAGGAGTAAAGAGATATCTGATCACCGAATCGATAAAGGACTTAAACCAACTCGGAATCAATTCGTTGGCCATTGACCTAATCATCATCATCGAAGCAGCCCATGATGCATACGCCTGGAAGATTGTTGCGAATTTGACTGAATCGCCTTGAAATCATACATCATTGCTACTCGAAATTATTCAAGATCGAACTGAGAATGAGAATTAAACCAAGAATCAAAAATAAATAAAGGCAAACAAGGAACTGTGAAACCTTACTCAATCCAATCCGGATTTGGGTGCCTTTCGGGGAGTAGAATTTTCCGGTATTTATAGGGAGGAAAGGGATATGATTCCTTGGGGCGATGGGTTACTAAATATCGTGTTCATACTTGGTTACCAAGGAAAAAAAGTTCAAGAAACGTTGGCCTATATTTTTTCCTAAATGTGCAGATCACGATAAAGAATGGTGGATATCGATGTAGTGGATTCAGACTCTGCTTGGTGTTCACGCGTAGGACTACTAAAACCGTACACTTATATTATATTAATTACCAAAATTTTAGAATGGAAAAAATATATATTTAATTGATAGCCTGAAATTGATTTATGAAATGTTTGGGAAGGAAATCATTAATGGCGTATTTATTATTATATATGGAAAGAGAACAAATAATTTGGTACCAAAAAGAAAGTCAGTTGACATAAAACTCTGCATTTTTCGAAAAAGGTTTCGGGTCATTCAAAATCTGTTTTTTTAATAAAGTTAAAATTAAAAAATTAAATAATTAAAATTATATATTTGAATTGTACTTGGATAATGAGCAACATGTGCTCTCCACATTTTAAATATGTTTTAAAATATAATTAAATTTTATTTTTATGTTATATATATATATATATATATATATATATATATTGATAAATTTAAACTCGTAAATAAATAATAATAATTTATAGAAAAAAGAGATAGATTGAAATGTAGAAGTTTTGAAGTGGTTAAAAGTTGGATATGGAATATAAAATTTTTAAATTTTTAAAAATTTATTTTACATAAAATATAAAAAAAATTATTGGTGACGTCAAGTTTAAGCTTTTGACCATCACAACCGTCTCCTTCTCAAGAATGATCAAGGAAAACGATGCCGTATCCAGCTTTTCTTTATTTCAGCCAGCATGCCCATAAGATTCACCATTCCAGAAGAGAAAAAAACAACATTTCTGATGTTGTCCGACAAAAAGATTTATCGACCTTTTTTTGACAAGCTCTCAGAATAACAATAGGCCATCAAAGCCACTACTTGTGATTAGGAATTATTTATATATTTATGGGATTCTTATTTTTTTTAATATATTAATTTATTTAAATGTTTTATCTTTTGAGAAAATAATAAATATAAAATGATTAATATGTGTAATTGAAAGATTATAAATATCATTATGTCAGTGTATATTTATACCAATTTCATATAAAATTTTTTTAAACTTAATAATTATGCGAATATTTGTTTTTATTATGCCTTTCTTTTTTTCTTCATCAAGATCCACAAAAACGAGTTATGATTGAAAGTAAAAAGCTGCTGTAAGTGCAATTTTATAATATAATGAACAAAACCATGTTTTCCTTTTTTGTATTCCGAAAAGCACAAACAGTGTACAAAAACAAAAGAGTGAAGTGAGAGAGAGGGGGGACGGGATTTGTTTAAATCACTCTGAAGCTGACACCTGTCACTTCCTTTTGCTCTTTCCTATGAAAAAAAAAAACTACTAAATTAAATTAAAAATTAAAATAATTCTGAGACACGCGAAATTATATTAATTACCAAAATTTTAGAATGGAAAAAATATATATTTAATTGATAGCCTGAAATTAATTTATGAAATGTTTGGGAAGGAAATCATTAATGGCTTATTTATTATTATAAATAATTGGTAGTTTGGTCGTAAACAAATTTATATTTGATAAATTTAATTTCAAAATATTTTTTTTAAATTTTTAAGATTCCAAACATTTTTTTAAGTGAACAATAAAGTTTTTTGGATGGATTTTATCAAAAACCCTAAAAATCTAACGGGTTTTACATTCAATTAATTAAAAATAAGGGTAAAAAATTCATTACATGTAAAAAGATAGAAAGAAATAAATAAATAAAATTTTAAATAAAGGAATAAAAATATTTTTATATTTAAAAATTTAAATTTTAAAAATAAAAAATCTATTAGAATAGTGAGAATATCAAATTTATTTGGTCAATCTTCTTTTTCTCCGATTACAAACAATATTTTTATTATTTTCTAACATATCTAAATAAAGGGGAAAAAAAAGACAAAGAGAATTTTTGTAAAAATAAAAACTTTATATTGAAATATTTTTGTTGGAGAAAAACTTTCATTATTAATAAAAAAAATATATATATATATATATATGTTCTTCTTTTTTTCTTTATATATATATATATATATTTTTTTTAAATGTTAGAAAATAATAAAAATCGGATTTGTATTCGAAGAAGATGAAGATTGACGAAGAATTTGATATATTTTTTATTTTTTAAATTTTAAATGTGAAGACATTTTTATGTTTTTGTTTAAATATTATTTTTAATTTTGTGTTTTTATAATGATTTTTTTATCATTATTTTAATTAATTAAATTTTATTTTTATATTTTAAATATATATATATAAATTTTTATATATCAAGATATTTATAGATTTAAATTCGTAAATAAATAATAATAATTTATATTATTAATTGGTATCTATTCACTTATAAATAGGGAGTAAATTTTTTATAGAAAAAAATAGATAGATTGAAATGTAGAAGTTTTTAAGTGGTTAAAAATTGGACATGAAATATAAAATTTTAAAAAATTTTTAAAATTTTTATTTTACATAAAATATTAAAAAAATTATTGGTGACGTCAAGTTTAAGCTTTTGACCATCACAACCGTCTCCTTCTCAAGAATGATTAAGGAAAACGATGCCGTATCCAGCTTTTCTTTATTTGAGCCAGCATGCCCATAAGATTCACCATTCCAGAAGAGAAAAAACAACATTTCTCATGTTGTCCGACAAAAAGATTTATCGACCTTCTTTTTTACAAGCTCTCAGAATAACAATAGGCCATCAAAGCCACTACTTGTGATTAGGAATTATTTATATATTTATGGGATTCTTATTTTTTTTAATATATTAATTTATTTAAATGTTCTATCTTTTGAGAAAATAATAAATATAAAATGATTAATATGTGTAATTGAAAGATTATAAATATAAAATGATTAATATGTGTAATTGAAAGATTATAAATATCATTATGTTCGGTGTATATTTGCATATATACCAATTTCATATAATTTTTCTTAAAAAAAATATAATACTTATGGGATTATTTGTTTTTATTATGCCTTTATTCAGAGATCCACAAAAACGAGTTATGATTGGAAGTAAAAAGCTGCTGTAAGTGCAATCTTATAATATAATGAACAATACCATGTTTCCTTTTTTGTATTCCGAAAAGCACAAACAGTATACAAAAACAAAAGAGTGAAGTGAGAGAGAGGGGGGACGGGATTTTTGCAAATCACTCTGAAGCTGACACCTGTCACTACCTTTTGCTCTTTCCTATGAAAAAAAAGACTACTAAATTAAATTAAAAATTAAAAATATTCTGAGACACGCGAAATTATATTAATTACCAAAATTTTAGAATGGAAAAAAGATATATTTAATTGATAGCCTGAAATTAATTTATGAAATGTTTGGGAAGGAAATCATTAATGGCTTATTTATTATTATGAATAATTATTGAGTTTGATCCCAAATAAATTTATATTTGGCAAATTTAGTCTCAAAATATTTTTTTTAATTTTTAAGGTACCAAACATTTTTTTAAGTGAACAATAAAGTGTTATTGGACGGATTCTGTCAAAAACCTTAAAAATCTAACGATTTTTATATTCAGTTAATTAAAAATAAAGGTAAAAAAGTTATTACACGTAGAAAGAAAAAAAAATTTAAAAATATATTTAAATAAAAGAATAAAAATATTTTTAAATTTTAAAAATAAAAAATCTATCAGAATGAGAATATCAAATTTTCTTGGTCAATCTTCTTCTTCTCCGACTACAAATAAAATTTTTATTATTTTCTGATATCTCTAAATAAAGAAAAAAAAAGAATCCGTCGAAGGGACTTTATTATTCACTTAAAAAAAAATTTAGAATCTTAAAAGTTTTAAAAAATATTTTGAGACTAATTTGTCAAATATAAATTTGTTTAGAACTAAAGTTATCAATTATTTTTATTATTATACATGGAAAGATAACAAATAATTTGGTAAAAAAAAGAAAGTCAGTTGACATAAAACTCGGCATTTTTCGAAAAAGGTTTGGGGTCATTCAAAATCTGTTTTTTTAATAAATTTAAAATTTTAAAAATTAAAAAATTAAAATTATATATTTGAATTGTACTTGGATAATGAGCAACATGTGCTCTTGACATTTTAAATATATTTTAAAATATAATTAAATTTTATTTTTATATTTTAAATATATATATATATAAATTTTTATATATTAAGATATTGATAAATTTAAACTCGTAAATAAATAATAATAATTTATATTATTAATTGGTATCTATTTACTTATAAATAGGCAGTAAATTTTTTATAGAATAAAAGAGATAGATTGAAATGTAGAAGTTTTGAAGTGGTTAAAAGTTGGACATGGAATATAAAATTTTAAATTTTAAATTTTTTTTTTATTTTACATAAAATATAAAAAAATTTATTGGTGACGTCAAGTTTAAGCTTTTGACCATCACAACCGTTTCCTTCTCAAGAATGATTAAGGAAAACGATGCCGTATCCAGCTTTTCTTTATTTCAGCCAGCATGCCCATACCATACGATTCACCATTCCAGAAGAGAAAAGAAAAAAAAAAACATTTCTCATATTGTTCGACAAAATGATTTAAATAAGGGAATAAAAATATTGTTATATTTTAAATTTTAAATTTTAAAAATAAAAAATCTATCAGAATAATGAAAATATCAAATTTTCTTGGTCAATCTTCTTCTTCTCCAATTACAAACAAGATTTTTATTATTTTTTGATATATCTAAATAAAAGAAAAAAAAAGAAAAAACAAAGAGAATCTTTGTAAAAAGAAAAACTTTCTACTAAAATATTTTTGTTGGAAAAAAATTTTTCATTATTAATAAAAAAATGTTCATGTTCCTCTTATTTTCTTTTCTTATATATATATATATATATTTTAAAAATGTTAGAAAACAATAAAAATCAGATTTGTATTCGAAGAAGATGGAGATTGACGAAGAATTTGATAGATTTTTTATTTTTAAAATTTTAAATGTGATGATATTTTTATATTTTTGTTTAAATGCTATTTTTAGTTTTTTTTTTTAATGACTTTTTATCCTTATTTTAATTAATTAAATTTAAAAACCGTTAAATTTTTAAAGTTTTTGACAGAATTAGTCGAAGGGGATTTTATTATTTACTTAAAAAAAAGTTTAGAACCTTAAAAATAAAAAAAAATATTTCGATACTAAAATTTCTAAACATAAAATTGTTTGGAACTAAAGTTATTAATTATTCTTATTATTATATATGGAAAGAGAACAAATAATTTGGTACAAAAAACAAAGTCAGTTGACATAAAACTCGGCATTTTTCGAAAAAGGTTTCGGGTCATTCAAAATCTGTTTTTTTAATAAAGTTAAAATTAAAAAAATTAAATAATTAAAACTATATATTTGAATTGTACTTGAATAATGAGCAACATGTGCTCTTGACATTTTAAATATATTTTAAAATATAATTAAATTTTATTTTTATATTTTAAATATATATATATATTTTTTTATATATTAAGATATTAATAGATTTAAACTCGTAAATAAATAATAATAATTTATATTATTAATTGGTATCTATTCGCCTATAAATAAGGAGTAAATTTTTTATAGAAAAAAAAGAGAGATTGAAATGTAGAAGTAGTTAAAAGTTGGACATGGAATATAAAATTTTTAAATTTTTAAATTTTTTTTATTTTACATAAAATATAAAAAAATTTATTGGTGACGTCAAGTTTAAGCTTTTGACCATCACAACCGTTTCCTTCTCAAGAATGATTAAGGAAAACGATGCCGTATCCAGCTTTTCTTTATTTCAGCCAGCATGCCCATAAGATTCACCATTCCAGAAGAGAAAAAAAAAAACATTTCTGATATTGTTCGACAAAAAGATTTCTGGACCTTCTTTTTTACAAGCTCTCAGAATAACAATAGGCCATCAAAGCCACTATTTGTGATTAGGAATTATTTATATATTTATGGGATTCTAATTTTTTTTTAATATATTAATTTATTTAAATGTTTTATCTTTTGAGAAAATAATAAATATAAAATGATTAATATGTGTAATTGAAAGATTATAAATATTATTATGTGGGAGTATATTTGTATAAAAAAAAACTAATAATTATGCGATTATTTGTTTTGATTATGCCTTCACTTTTTTCTTCATCAGAGATCCACAAAAACGAGTTATGATTGGAAGTATCTTATAATATAATGAACAAAACCACGTTTTCCTTTGGGAGGGATTTGTGCAAATCACTCTGGAGCTGACACCAGTCACTCCCTTCTCCACTATGCCAAAATTTTGGTTAGTTTAATTATAATATTATAGAGAAAGAGAAAGGTACGTGGCGGAAACCGATGGTCAGTGTAATTAGAAATGACCAAAAATTCTGTCGCTTGATAAATTTTATTATTAATAAAATACTTTGTCGGGTTGGAATCATTAATATAAAATTTGACATTAATAATTTATTATACACAAATACTAAATTATTGTATCTACTTTGAGATGCTAATGGACAAGCAAAGCGTGGGGGAAAGGAGGGTAAAGATTCAAACTTTATTTTTGTTTTCCAAATAGCTAGTTGGATCCAAATAAGCACATTACACACTTGTTTTGTCTTTTTGCAATTTGTCGATTTCTGGTTCGGTTCCTGTTTTTTTGCTGCTTTTCTCTCTACCGTCAAATCCATTCATAATCATCAAATACATGCATGGAGCTATTCTCCTCCGCCATTATTTTCTTCATATACATTGTACTTCAATTCCTTCTTCTTCACCTATCCAATCTCAAAAGTGCAGATAAATTCTACTAACTTAAATTCAGTCAAAAATTATTATAAACACAAAGAAAGAAAGAAAGAAAGTGACTTTTGGAGTAAAGAAATATAAACCTTTCCCATTCATTTTAGGTAAGTTTTTTCTTCTGGGGTACAAAGTGATGATGGTAAAAGATAAAGAATGTGAAAAGAAAAAACATAAAAATAGTACAAAACAGGACAAAAGAAACCCAACAAAAATAGATTTCCAGCACATTCTTTTGTTTCTGCCTGCTAAAGAAAACCAAAAAGGAAAAAAATAAAAATAATTATTCGCTAGAAGTAGAGGTTTCATCATCACTAGAAGAGGATGCAGCATCTCCATTCCCGTGAATCTGAATCTCCTTCCCATTATTTGCTTCTCCAAAATAAATTTCTCCTCCATTATTAATACTATTATTAAGCTCGTGTTCTTGTTCTTGTTCTTGTTCTTCGCCATTATTTTTGGTTTTGAGAAAATGGAGTAATCCTTCAAGAGAAACATCAGCATCATCACTTTTCATGAGTTCTTCTGCAACTTCAGCAGGGGTGACATTCATTGTCTTGAGTAATTCTTCTATCTCCTCAAATCTCCAATGTTCATCAGTGTCTAAGTAATTCTTGGCAAATACCCTAAACCCATCAATTGTAAGATAAGACATATGGACATGAAGATCCATCCTTCCAGGTCTCAACAATGCCGGATCAAGCTTTTCTTTGTTATTAGTTGTGAAAATTATGATCCGTTCCACTCCACAGCTTGACCACAGCCCATCTATGAAGTTCAGTAATCCCGAAAGTGTAAACTGCAGAAAACATTATATTTTATCCATCAATTAATTATATGAACTGAACAGTAAGAAAAAGAAAAAAAAAAAAAAGAAGAAAACAGTACTAACCGTCTGATCGATGGGATGAGAACGTTTTTCTTTATCTTTTGAAGAGGGCTCTGCTCTGTTGGGCAATTTGACACTGCAATCAATATCTTCAATCACCAGAACGGATCTATTGGCGGTTCTGAGTAACAATTTTCTTAAATCGGAGTTATTTCTGACATTGGTTAACTCCAAATCGAAGATATCAAACTTGAGATAATTAGCTATGGCTGCAATCAAGCTTGATTTCCCTGTACCAGGAGGCCCATATAACAAATACCCTCTTTTCCAAGCTTTGCCCACTTTTTTATAGAAATCTTTCCTCTGCACGAACCTATCAAGATCGTCTTTGATGGTTTTCTTCAGCCCGGAATCTATGGCGAGTGTCTCGAAAGTAGAAGGATGTTGCAGAACAACAGATTCCCAAGCAATACTGGAGTAAGAAAAATGGAGGGTATGTAATTTCAGAGCCTTATTTTGAGCCCTAATTTCTTGGGCTTTCTTTAGTAAAAAAGGGATATACGAACTCAAGATCGTATCTTTATGCTTCTTGTCAAAACCCAGAGTGAAATAACGTTTCTCCTGTGCGAAATAATGGTCGTCAGAATCATCATCCGATTTAGACCTTTTCTTCCATTCCTGACAGTCGAATATCCATTTAAGTTCAACCCCTTTGTAAGAATCGATAACTTTCTCTGCCTTGGTGAATTTCAGGCAAATGTTAGCTTCTGCAGGACGTTTGATAACTTTAAGGCTGTCGGTTTCGGGTCCGATCATGGTGTGTAAGTAAAGTTCAGCAGCTTGGTATAATTCATTGCTTGATATGCCATCTCTTTCTTCAATTACGAGGTTGAAATCAGATGAATCCTTGGGTGAAAAGTAACTCTTGATAATTGACCAAATATAGCCACGAACTTGACCCGGTATGAGCTGATAGAGCATGGTTTGAAGCAGCATGATGGCGGCTGATAAGGAAGCGTATGCTGAGAAAACTGATGATGGTGAAGGAAAAAAACCCATTGAAGAAGAAGCCATGGCTGGTTTATCAATGGAGTTGCTTTTTTCTCTTTTTGATTTTCGGAGACGATGATACGAAGAAGCTCGACCCCCCTCCCTCTTATTTATAAAGGGGATTTTGACACAAATTCTTAGGTCTTGTTTTGTTTCTTTCTATTTAATCATAATTTTATTTATCTTTATGGTAGTGTGTGACATTATTCCATGTGATAATACTTTAAATTTAAAAAATCAAATGAAATTTATAAAATATTGAATTTTATAAAATTAAAATTATTTATTTAATGTGATAATATACTATTTTTAAAATTAAGTTACATTTATCTAAATAAATAGAATCTCTCTAAAAATTTATCCGGTAATAACTTTAAAAGGAAAATAAAACACTTTCCAACTTTCCAAATATAACTCTATATGTACGATAATAAAATTATGAGAGGGGACAATATTCTAGCCTAAGAAATTACGAAACGTGGCGAGCAAGCACCCGTGGATTGGGTGACCGTATCTGTACAAAAGAAGGAAAAGGAGGGAATTTTCTTGGAAAATCGTATGGAAAATAAATTGGAATTTTTGAAAATTAATATCTAATTTCCCCCTTCCTTTCTTACCTGGCGCTGCCAAGTAGGACTTTTTAGGTTCAAAAGCATTTCTCTGAAACTTAATCAGAAATCTTTTCAATAAAGTCCCTCCTTTTTCTTTTTCTTTTCTAATTAAATTAAATTTTATGAGTGGTAGCTTTGCCATGGTGTATGAGTCAGACCAGAGTGGACTCAACGTATCCTTTTCTTTTCTTTTGACTGTTTTGTTTTGATTTTGTAAACAAATTTTCTTTTTCTTTTTTTTTATATCATGTAAAATGAAAATGTGTTACAAGTAAATAAATTATAAATAATTTTTTTATTAATCTTATTTTTATTAATTAACTGATTCAATCTGTCATAAAATTAAAGGTCTTTTAAACTTTTTAATTTATCAGAGTTTTGGGTTGATCTCAAAAATTCAATTTTATAGGACAATATTTTCTTTGGGTAATAATAAAGATTATATAACTTTATTAAAAGCCGAAAGTGCACTACTTAGATTCGAAATAATTATTAATCCCACATTATATATATATATAGACATCAATAATAGTTTCTAGATTGGGGAATTCGAGAGAGACACTTGTCCAATAAAAACTCGAAAAGGACAAAACAATATATAATTACTTTTGTTAGCATAAATCAATTTCATCAATTTCATCAAGAAAGTGAGAGTTCAATTATTGGATTTATTTGCAAATTGATTATTTGAAGAAACTGGATTTGTGTTCCTCTTATGAGTTTTCCTCTTCCTTAACCTTAATTTCTCTGTTTTCTTTTGTCAACCAACCAAGAATCTTTCCTAAATTTGGAAACTTCAACTGTAATCATCTCTTTCATACCTTGATCTTGAACCAATTTACCATCACCACCTCTTTGATTTATTATTAGCTTTGAATTTACCTCTTCTGCTTGTTTATCAGGATTTTCCACTTCCTGCAGCAAGATATTCTTCTTCTTCTTTTTCAGTTTCCTTTTTTCTCTTTGATTCATGGATGAAATCGATCAGACATTGAAGGGAAGATTCGGGATCATTCTGCTTCAACAACTGCTCTGCAACTTCAGCCGGCGTGACATTTGCGGTTTTGATCGAATCCTCGATATCTTGAAACAGAGTATGGTGTTTAAGGCCGAGATAATTGTTGGCAAGGATTCTGAACCCGGAAGTAGTGCAATACGACATGTGAATGTGAAGATCCATACGACCCGGTCGGAGCAATGCTGGGTCTAGCTTTTCTTTGTGGTTAGTAGTGAAGATGATGATCCTTCCGTCACCGCGGCTCGACCATAGCCCATCCATGAAATTCAAGAAACCGGACATGTTACCTGTAATATATTTTGTCAAATTTGTTAATTTATGAATATTTTGCTGATAGAAAGAATTATTGAACTGATTTTGAATTTGACATACCTTATTTTGATCTGGGTTAAAAATTTCCATATCAGGAAAACGACTACTTTTTCTCTGGTTATTCCTGTTCTGAAGGTCGATGGAACAGTCAATATCTTCAACAACCAGTATAGATTTGTTAGAAGTTGCGAACAACAGTTTCCTCAAGTCGTGTTCCTCCGGATCTCAGTCATCTCCAATTCATAAATGTTAAATTTCAAGAAATTGGCTATGGCAGCAATCAAACTAGATTTACCAGTTCCGGGAGGACCATACAACAAATACCCTCTTTTCCATGCTTTCCCAACTTGTCTATAATAATCCCTTCTCTGAACAAACATCTCAAGATCCTTCATAATTACTTCCTTCTGATCGGAATCCATGGCTAAAGTATCAAAAGTTGCAGGGTGATCGAGATTCATAGATTTCCAAGCATTTTTCACGTCATATATTAGGTGAGGATCGATCGTGTGAATCTTCAAGGTTTTCTTCTCGTGTTTTATCGCTTTTGCTTCTCTGATGATGTGTGGAAGGTAAGAATTGATCACCATATCTTTGTTTTTCTTGTGGAAAGTGAGTTCGAAAGATCGGACTTCGGATTTCAGAGTGGAATTCATATCCCTAGGGTTACGGAACGACGACCCGGAAATTGATTGAATCTTGTTGACGATCCAAACCCATTTTAGTTTTTCCCCATTGTAAAAATCTAAGATCTTTTCGTCCTTTTCCATGGTGATGTTGAAGTTTTTTTCCATTTCTGGTTTGCTGATTTTGAGACGACGAGTAGAAGGGGTGATTTTAGAGCCTAAATAACACTCTGCTGCCTCGTAGATTTCGTTGCTGACTAACCCATCAAATTCTTCAATCACCATAGTGAACTCATTTAAGAATCGGTAGAAGAATTTCCTCATCCCCATGAACATATAATCTTGAAGCTCGTAAGGGAGATAATCTCGGATTAGAGAGCGGGCTACCATTGCTGTTGCAGCAACAGAGGCTACCGTTGACAGAGCTGTCCTCACTGTCGCCAATTTTGATGATTCTTCTGCCATTTGATTTGATAATCTCAAGGTTTGGTTTTTCAGTATTGTTTATTTTCTTCTACCCTATCAGTACGTACTTATATTGAGAGATTTGAAAGAACCCTAAAGATTGTGAGTTGATGATGGAACGTTCAGCCTTGCCATTCAGTACTATAATAATGGATTGACTTGACATTAGTCTTTAAAGACCATTTCTTGATTAAAAAAAAAAAAAAAAAACCGAAAAAGCGAAAGATCTGAAATCAATTTCCCAAATAAAATCATCTCTTCTTGCTGCAGCATTAACTAATTATTTTCATTTACACAGAGACAAAAAGAAAAAAATACACTTTGGGTAAACATGATTTAGTAGTAAAGGAGAAAAGAGAAAGATGTATTTCAATTTGGTGATGAACAAAATGGATCAAGCTATTTCTTTTGGCTATAAGAATCCAATAAAAATTTAGTCTTTGGATTCTAGCTTAACCCGCTCAAGTTTATCAGCCTCAAGTTTCCGTAGAGCTGTAGAACTAAGTTTATTTCCACTAGATTCTTCAGGAACTAGCTCTACAACTTCAACCTGCAAAACCAAATGGAAGTAAATTTAAGAATCCTATGTGAAATCTTTGAATAGTCATCAGTCTAACAAAAGTTGGAGTGTCAATGAATGCATAATTCTAAACCTTCAGCTGTGAAAGGCCTTTCTCAGCTCTCTTCTTATTCACTGATAGCCCGCCTGGTAATGTTTCCTTGCTGCAAGAACAACAGTTCAAAGAATGCACGAGGAACTGACTTAATGTGTTTGAAAAAGCTCAAAACTTGTTCTATGCAAACGAAAAATATTAGATTCCAGATACAGGAATCAAATAGCATTGGCCCCAAATCTGAGACTAATTACTAGATTTTATTCATGAACAGAAGTAGCAAGAAAGAACCACACTAATTATCCCTTTGACAAGAAAGCCCCAAAGTAATCTCATCTAAATGCATCCAAAATAGAGAGTTAGGGAAGAAGCACATTCAGAATTCAATTTCTTCCCCAATATGAATATCCTTATTCTCTTCTTAACACAAACATCATTACAGATACTAAAACAGCATTTTACCTGACAACAATAGCCTCCAGATTTTCATCGACAATTGAAGGACCATATGGATCCACTATAGGTTCTACTTGCACCTCTAGCTCTGGCTTAACAGACTGGAAACAAATTTTTCAAGAAATAATACAGGGTATAGAAAGTGAATTATGTTATCTCAGTTTATCAGCTTCTATAGCATTAAAAATGTTGCATAAGAATGGGAACATGAAAGGAAATGGTAATAATACCTTAATATATTCCTTAACATTTTGCATTCTCTGCTCTATTGGCTGTATTAAGTCAGCATACTGCACACAAAATTTGCAGGTAGTTTAAGAAACATAAGTATCTCCTAATTCTGAATTCAAGGCCACATTCATCTAGAATAAAAAAAAAATCTCAAATTCCTGTAAGTACAGAAACATGTATCATTACATGACACAAGGGATTTAGACACTGAGTGAATTGCAAGTTACTAAGCCATAATCACCATAGACATGTAAGATACCAGAGCTCATTACCATTCATTCTAATTCCTATTAAAGGTTAATTCTTACAACCATTACTTCTTTGCAACAATTATTTGATTTTCTATAGATGCACAACCTTAAACCTTAATTGAATTGGTAAAACCTTAATAGTTTGGGATCAAATTGATTAAAATGTTCTCATTATATTTACCTACAACTTAAAGGAAAATGCAAGAGAACTATATATACAAAAAAAAAAAAAAAGGGGAAAAAAAAGGAAAAGAAAAAAAAAGAAGAAGGCGGCACAGTACCTGTTTCTTAGTCAACATAGGCCCGTCACAAACGCCAACTACAACACGATTCTTCGTTAAAGCCGAAGCTGCCTGTAAAATCAACCATTTTTAACATTTGTTTCACCATTTACAGTCAAAAAAACGAGCAATTACATAAAAGAAACATCAAGAACCTTGAGGAACTGGCGGTGACCATCATGCAAGCGATCAAAAGTTCCACCAAGAACCACAGCGGAGTGTGAATTCGGAGGAGATAAGGTAAAATTGGAAGCGGGTTCATCCAAATTCCCCATTTTGTAGTTAGAAAGTTTGAATCTTGAAAGCACGATGGAGACTAAATACTGAAAGACTAAATAGGAGGCGTAGGTGTGTTCGTAGCGTCCAAGGGTAAGATTTATGTACTACAGTCTTAAAGGTGATGTTACCGAAGCACATATTCTCATTAAAACTGAAAAGACAAATATACCCTTCCATATATACTTTCCTCCATTAATTAGTCTGTGGGAGGGGGAAAGAATATTGATTTAAATTTTTAAGTAATTAAATATTAATAGCTAGTATCTAATTTTATAAATTATATATTATAAATACCATATATTCATCAAATTCATTGAATTTAGAAAATGTTTTCACATGATACTTTGTCCAAAAATACTTAATAGTAATAACAACAGCATTTACTGCTCAATCTTGATACAATTTTCTTTCTGCTATCAAAGATTCATCTAAAAATTTATTAAGATGTAATGAATATATATCCGGAAATGTCCTGTAATGGTCTACGTGAGGAGAGGATCCAAAATCGAAAAACTGAACCTTCTTCCCAGCTCCCTTCTGGTATTTGATAAATGATTCCAGAGACTGGAAGGGAATGACTTTGTCACCTCTACTATAGAGATAAAGCTGTGGACAGTGTGGCTGGTGGTTTTTAAGGATTGAGATGATCTTGCATAATCTCCTGATATATATGTATATATATATATATTAACTGATGTGTTTTCTTTGATTCTTTTGCCAAATGGTAATATGTTTTAGTGAACTTACTGATTGGCATCAGGCAAGTTGAGAAGAAATGAGAACAGCTTTTCAAGGGCAGACAAAAGCAAGGCTTCCAGACATGGAGGGTCTTTTTCTTGAATCTTTGATGAGGAGAAGTCATCTCCCAACTTACTTCCTCCTGTTTCAGCTAAAGAATTTGCAGAGGAGCTCTGCTTCTTTAGCATGGCTGCAGCAAATCCAGCAGCCCACACCTACATATACATATATATATATACATGCATCAATCTCACAACAGTAAGCATTAACAAGCCTACATATTCTACACTTACCAAGTACTAAGTCCTAGGATCTATTTTTCCACCTCAGATTTGTGACCAAACTAACAGTTTCATGTTAAATTTTGAAATAATTCATAATTTTCATTGAAAGTTGAAGTTTGAGATTTGATCATTTTAGATCAAAGTCTGAAAGATCATTCTCAATAAAATTAGGGTTAGCAAATGTGTACACAAAATTTGAAGTCCACCACTGAACAAACATCCTCAAGGCAGTAAAAGTAATGTGAAGTATGAAAAATATGACCAATCTACGTTTTCCAAAGGAAATTGAAAGCCAACTGCACAAACCTTTGGATCTATATTAGGGTCACCACCTGAATCAATTATACACCCTTTTATCTTCTCTAGCAAATCTGGTCTTCCCTGCATATTATCTAAAATGGCACCATATCTGCTTCCAAAATAAGAAAGGTTCAAACTTCAAAGTGAAAGCAATACATAAAACCTGTAAATTTTCTAAAAGGTATTAATCTTTCAACAAGAGAATTTGGTGAAAAAAGATGACAAACACCGACAGAAAGAAGGGGAAGGAAAAAAAGAAAAAAGTGGAATCAACCTACGCAAGCCAACCAGTATTGCTAAAGGTGTGGAAAATCAAGAGGCGTTCTCGCCCATCTTTTTCTGATTCAGAAAGCCAGGAAATTAGCTCAAGAGCAAACCCTTTAATCCTCTCTTGTAATTTCCTCCCTAGATCAACAGAAAGTGCATCCCTTACAGAAACAACGAAAGTCACAGCGTCGATTCCCCTTGCATTGTACAACTCCACATACCTCCTCAAATGTTTAGGTTTCGCACCAAGCCACCCCAACAATACAGCAGTCACCACCGGCCCTTTTTCACCCGCTGTCCCAAATTCCCTTCTTCCGAATCCATTCTCGACATCATTCCGATGAAAGCCCTCGCCCTTTGGACCCGATAATATGTGAGCGAAATTTAAACTAGTCAATATAGAGTTGAGCAGAAACTGTGAGGAAAAAGAAGAAGACAGGGTATTTGAAAACCCAAATGAGTTAGAGAAGCTTGTGATGTGGGTATTGCACGAAACGGCTGGGAGGTAATTATGAGGACCGAGAACTGAAACTGGCGGAAGGGAAGTTGGGGGAAGACGAGAAAAACGAGAAGAAAAAGAGGTTGTTGGCAAGGTCTTAAGCAGGGGCTTTTCAAGAGGAAGGAGAGAGGAGAAACTGCAGATGATTCTAGCAGAGGCTCCCATTGTTGCTGGAGGAAGGAGATCGGATTTTTCAAGGAAAGAAGATTCAAGTACAGGCGACCGGCGATCGGCGTTTCCAACACATTAGATCGGCGCAATTACACCAATACACTGTTCTCTTTTCTAATTAATATTAATAATTATTTTATAAAAAAATTAAAGTAAAAAGTATTACTTTAAGAAATTACAAAAAAAATAAAATAATCCGTTTGAATTTTCCCGGGAAGAAATGTTTAACTGGCTTGCAATATTCCACGAGTCAGACAACACACTTCGACCGCACAAAAACTTAAAAAATAAATATAAAAATCAAGATTCAAGTGGGGCAAAAATTTAGGGGAATATCTGCTGATTTATTTTCACTGTCATTTCTGCCAAATTATTTCTCATAGCAAGAACTTCAAAAGTTTCCATCTTTGATTGAATCCAAGCCCTAGCTGGGCTTGAAATTGAATCCATGTCTACAACTTCCTGTGCTACTGTGCCCCAAACTGCGAGAACTGAGCTCTTCAATCACAGTAGTGGTAACAGGTTTCTTGCGCCTTTCAGACCGAGGATTCAACAGTGCAGTAAGCTGTCACTCATTTCCTTTGCTTTCTTGATTATAGTAATATTTTCTAAACTTTCTTCTTTCTTTTCCTTTTTCTTTTCTCCCCAGAAAACAGATGCCAATTGAGTAGAAGAGCTTTTGCTTTCAAAGGAATAGTAGCTGCCGGAGCTTCTGTAGCTTCCCCTTCTGCAATGACTGAACCCTCTCAAGGTTATTTATTCAATTACCTTTGTTTATTTTGTATTATTGTAATTAAACTGTAGTTTTAGCGGTAATTATTGCTAGTATAGGATTGGAGAGACTACCATTTAAGCCTGAGGGCTACAATTTCTGGACATGGCAAGGCCGAAAGATACATTATGTTGTAGAAGGAGAAGGATTACCAATTGTTCTAGTTCATGGATTTGGTGCTTCTGCATTTCACTGGAGGTACTTTCCTGTTGTACTGCTGCTGTCTGAAAATTAGTGACTTGGAATCAAAATTCTTGATTTACTTGAACACTTTTTTTTTTCCTTCAGATATAACTTCCCAGAATTGGCAAAACACTACAAAGTTTATGCTTTGGACTTGCTAGGATTTGGCTGGAGTGAGAAAGCATTAATTGAGTATGATGCTTTGGTGTGGAGAGATCAGGTTGTAGATTTCTTGAAAGAGATAGTCAAAGAGCCAGCCATTTTAGTCGGTAACAGGTGAAAAAAGTTCGATTTCTTATTTTGAGAACTGAACATTTAAGACTTATCATGTCACTATCCAATGTTCATATTTCCAGCCTTGGAGGATTTACTGTACTGGTAGCTGCAGCAGCATTGCCGGAACAAGTCAAGGGAGTGGTGTTGTTAAACAGTGCTGGACAGTTCGGGGATTCAATTAACGAGAGCAGTGAATCTGAAGAAACTGCATTGCAGAAGTTTATTTTAAAGCCAGTCAAAGAAATCTTCCAGCGTATAGTGCTGGGGTTTTTGTTCTGGCAAGCCAAGCAACCAGCTCGAGTTCAATCTGTCTTAAAGAGTGTATGTCTAACTATCTAGAAACATCCGAACCTAAACAAAAAGGTTGTCTGATTTTCTCATTTCAGGTGTATATAAACTCTTCCAATGTGGATGACTATCTTATCAATTCAATCACAAGGCCAGCCGATGACCCGAATGCAGGGGAAGTTTATTACAGGTACTACACACAGACCTTCCAATATATATGATTTATGGTTAGAAAATAACAGATAATTTGCTGTTGTTTTTATTGGCAGACTAATGACGCGATTCATGTCGAATCAAAGGAAGTACACACTGGACAATGTCTTGAGCAAACTCTGTTGTCCACTGCTACTGCTCTGGGGAGATCTTGATCCTTGGGTTGGTCCTGCAAAGGCGAAACGAATCCAGGAGTTTTACCCCAATACTTCCCTCGTGAATCTACAAGCAGGACATTGTCCACACGATGAAGTTCCTGAGCTGGTCAACAAAGCTCTATTGGATTGGTTATCAAATTTGCCATCTTTTGAAACAGTTTGAACATATTTTGATTCACTCCATATACGAAACTTCATTTTCTTCAATCTGAATATATGTTTTATTTGTTTGTGTCTCTCTCTCTCTTACTGCCGGGCAAGATTCCATTTGGTAACAGCTAAGTCCTGAGATTCATCGGACATGGAAATTGGAGAATCGCATCCCATGTAATAAAAAAAAAAAAGAATTATTTCATAGCTTGCTCCAAAATGAGTGTCCTGGTGCTAGCAATGCTTACTCTGTTGTCTGGACTACATGCCAAAATTCATCGTCTTCATCGATGGTTTCCACTTTGTATAAATCGCTTCCTCAAATATAAGGATTCTTTTTTCCTGCTTCCATGGCAGTATGTAATATGTATGCCTTTTTGTGATCAAGAAAAATTGCAGTCATCAGCCTTCCAAGAAATTCTTTGTGGACAGACAAAACCAGTATCATTCTTCTTTCTTCATCAGCATATTCTCTGTTTTGAGTCTACTAAGGAATTCTTTAACCAGGCTAACATACAACTGAAGAGGTTAACAGAGTTTCAAAAAAAACAAAAAAAAGTTTCCATTTTTAAGCTGAAAGAATGGAGAACACAGCGAGGTATGGAAGGGCATTACATTCTCACCTTTCATCAAGCTTGAAACAGAGAAGAAGTGGATACGAACCATCAGATACAGAGACTGAATGGCAAGACAGTCCATGGCGTGAACCTGATCAAAAGATTGAAGATTTGGATCAGTATTTGGGTTCAAATGTAATTCAAGAACAGGGTAGAAACAAGATCCATCTAAATAATTCTCCCCAGAAAGCTACAATGCTTAGCCCTACTACTCAAAGGAGACACAGCAGGTCTGATTTTGACAGTCGGAGAAATGTTAGTCCTTTCTCTCGGTCTGAGCATCGGAGAATCAATGGGAATAATGATCAGATTAACCCTGATTCCGGTAGTATTCGTAGAACTGTTAGCCCATTTTCAAGATCTGAACGACCCAGATACAGGAGGGATGATGTACATAAACCCGATTCAGAAACTCGTAGAAATCTCAACCTTTTCCCTGTTACAGAGCATCGCCGACATATATCTCCATATAAACCCAAAAAACAGGACAATAATTATAGTCGAAGGGCTGCTTCTGCTCCCAGGGCCAGGCTGAAAGAGTATGAAAACTTGAAACACCAGGGCGATAAAGAGCAAAAAAGAGCAGACAGAAATCCGTCGCCATTACCAAGAAACACATCAAGAAACCTTTCAGGCGGAGAGATCAATGAAATGCTGGCTAATGCAAAGATTTCAAAAACCCCACCTGGTTTTGATCCCACCTTCGAAAGCACAGAATCAATAGCACCTGGTGATATTTTCTTTTCCAAAGACTATACTGCTTTTAATATGCAAGATAGTATCTTTTCCAGAAATGGTGACACTGACAGCAAATTTAGCCAAAGAACTGAGACCTACACGGAAAGAAATCCTGCTAGCTCTGTTGTAAGTAGGCAGACAAGTAATCTTAGTGAATTCAGCAGTAGTAGGACAAACGGGAGTACAAAAAAATTTGTTTCAAACAGACAAAAGAACCAAACCGAAGCATGGTTTTCTTGCATCAAGAAGGGATCTTGCAGGTCCAAGAAGTCACCTGAAAAAGAAAGACCAATGTATGAGGCTTCAGTTATTGAGAAAGCATATGTAGTTGAAAGCTTGAGAGAGTTCTGGGCTGACAAGTATCGACCTTGTTCATTAAGTGGATTCATTTGCCACAAACAAGAAGCTCTGCAACTTAAGCAACTTGTAAGGATCTTCATTCCTTTTTCTACATTACTCTTACCACAGATTATACCTTTCTTCTTTCACTTTTTTAGGTATCCAGCAAAATCTTTCCACACATTTTACTGAAGGGACCTCCTGGTTCTGGAAAGAAAGCACTGGCAATGGCACTCTTGCAGGAAATCTATGGACCCTCTGCTTGGAGTGTATGTTCCTTTTTCACAAACTACTCAAGTTCATTATAATTGTTTTCAAATTTTAATGTATCTATTCTTCCCTTTTCTTTTCAGATGTCCCATGGTTTGCAGCATTTCCGAGTTCAGGTAACTTTTTTAACTGATAAACAAATATCAAAGTTAAGAGACATTCAACAATTATATTGTGTCTTCAATCTGTTGACAGGAAACACGAGCAATGGAAGTAGCAGCACCAATAAGCTCAAGTCCTCACCATGTTGAGCTCAATGTGAATTCCGAGCCTAATGTCATGTATGCCTTAATAGCTATAGTCAAGCAAATACGTGCAGAATATGCCGTCATCCCTGAGATCAGCCATGTTAATATGAAGGCAGATTTCAAAGGTTGTTTTTCCTGTGAAATCCTATATATATATCTTTGATTCAGAATATTGAGTGTTTTTGCATACATGGTTTTTGTTACAGTTATAGTTCTCTATGGTGTTGATAAAGCTGCTGATAACATACAACATTTGATAAAATGGATTATGGATGGTTATTCCGATGCATGTAAACTCATTCTTTGCTGTGAAGACGATACAAGTATTCTTGAACATGTTAAAAGTCGGTGTAAAACGATTAAAGTTGAACCTCCTGTAACTCATGAAGTAAGTATCTTCAAATGATTAACTGAGAGTTTTTATATCCTGCCACCTGTGGAGTTTTCCGGGCTAATTACTTTTTATTTCCTTTGTGTGCTCAGATAATGGAAGTTCTTATTCAGATAGCAAGAAAAGAAGATTTTGAATTGCCTATGAGCTTTGCAGCTAAAGTTGCTAACAAATCAAAGCAAAATTTAAGGAGAGCAATAATGGCTCTTGAAGCCTGCAAATCACACAGGTAAGGTTAAATTATCGAAAACTTCATTATTTCAGTCTTTCGTATTCATATACTTATCAAAGAATCAAAACTTCTTTAGCTATCCCTTTATTGAGGATCAACCAATCCCAGTAGGATGGGAAGATGTCATTGTGGAACTTGCTTCAGAAATTATGTCTGATCCATCAAATCATAATAAGTAAAGTTTCTGAATCTCCTTTTTTAGCAAGATTGTTGCTTAATAAAACAATCAATGGCTATGATAATATATATATATATGTTTGGCATCATCAGATTATTCTTCATAAGAGGGAAGTACCAAAAGCTACTCCTGGATTTTGTTCATCCAAAGCTGATTCTTCTGGTAAATACATACAACACTTTCTTTCTATATATCTGCTCTACCGGATTCCATGGATACCTGTTCTAACCAAAAAAACATATTTTCATCTCAACAGAAGCTAGTTGAACAACTTCTCAAGAGAGTTGAGGCCGGTTCCAGAAGGGAACTTTACTATTGGCATGCTTATTATGTAAGTTTTATAAATCACTGTAAAAAAGTATCATATGCACAGGTGAAATTCAAAGAAATGACAAAAAAAAAGTTGTTTGTCTTCAGGACAAAAGACTTCCTGCAGGAACAAGTGCATTATTAAAGCTAGAAGGTAATTTCCTCACATTGCTACAACAGAAACAGAAGAAAGTTAATCTAAATTATGTAGAAAAAAAAGTTCAACAATGTTTTTTCCTGCATAAATTGCAGAATTTAGTGCCAAGATTATGAGCATATGCAGAAGGAGCAACAATCAGTATAAGGTATCATAACTTCAACCAAGTTTGCACAAAGGGAGGAAGACTAGTATTTGATTGCAAGAAATTAGAAATATTTGTGTGTGGAGAAAGCCCTTTTTTCAGACATAGCAAGTTCTTTGTGAACCATCATCAAATTACCTTTTTTTGTGTGTGTGTGTGTGTGAGAGAGAGAGAGAGAGAGAGAAGTAAATGCTACTTGGGTTGCCAAGAATCAATAGAGGCAAATGCTATATAGCTTCTTCTGTTCATATTAAATTTGTTTTCAAGTTTATATATATGTAAAACATTTTGATGCAAAAATTGCTATGAATGTCTAACTTTCTTTTATTTCTATAATTTGAAATCCCACATTGTTTATTTCAAATATTTTTAAGCAGTAATTAAAACTTTTAATTTAGTTTAGCTATTATCAAAGCGAAATATGACGTGGCATTCTCTAATTGTTACTTTACAAGATTCATTTTTCCCAAAGCACTATTGTTACTAAATAGGGAAAGGAAAGAAGTAGACTAGTCTCGAAACGTGGATGACTTAACAACGGTACGATGAATATGGTGAGAACATCGTACGACTGACATTGACCAATGAGAAGATGTTCCAGAACTTACATGAAAAAAGGAAAACCGACCAGTAAGAGTGAGTCAGACTCAGTTGGAAAAAAAAGCAAAGAAGAATAGTATTGCCTAACTTGCGGTCTTTCATTAACCACCTCACACCGCTCGCCGAATTCTCTCTCTTCTTTCTTCTTCTTCTTCTCTCTACTGTAACTGTAAGTCTCACTCCCCTGTTCTATACTTTTTCTTTTATTTTTTATTTTAAAAAAAGATTACTTTTTTCTCGGTGCATTGTTTTTAGTTTGCTTTAATTGATTATGCATGCAGCAATTTCTTGGCTTCTGAATGCGTTAGGATTCTTTTATGGTAGTAGAGAGTAGTTTCTTTCTTGGGTTTTCTGATTTTCTGTTTCTTGATTTCTTTCATTTTTTCCTTTTTCTTGTTCGGTTAATGGGGGTGATGATTAGAGGTGGGGAAGAGGGAAAAAAAAAGAAGATGTTTTTTAATTTGCTTATATTGATCTTTTTTGGTTTTAATGTTGTTTGTGGATTCAAAGATTATCTGATTATGCAGCAGGGGATCTTGTAGGACGGTCATGATCTATTTGGGTGGCTATCTTTTCTTCCATAGATTTTAATGGCTGATTTTTGAAAAATTAAACAACTTGTTCATGTTTACAAGCTTACAATTTAAATATGTTTTATTTGGTTAAGTAGAATATGGCCAACAGTGGAAGAAGTTCAGGAAAGTCCTTTATTAATCTTAACGAAAGAATTGTGTCCTCTATGTCAAGAAGAAGTGTTGCTGCACATCCCTGGCATGACTTGGAAATCGGTATATACTGTTGCTTAATGGTGTAGATTTTATTGGCATCTCAATTATGGATATTTTTGCCCTAAATAAGACAGCATTTCATGGTTTGGTGGATTTTTCTTAATTTAATTGTGTTATTGTATGTTGTTGCAGGAGCCGGAGCACCATCCATTTTCAACTGTGTATGTATTGTTTCCATAAAAAGCAGATTAGTTTCTGATGATTACTTATGTTTATGACATATATTTATTTGTACCATTGCAAGAATGTCCCAAACCCTGTTTACTTATACCATTATTTGTAGCATATTTGATGAAGAATGTTTTCTTTTTCATTTGAGCTGATTCAAAGATTTGACGCGAATTGGCGGCAGGTGGTAGAAATTGGAAAAGGCAGCAAAGTTAAGTACGAGCTTGACAAGGCTAGTGGCCTTATCAAGGTGTGTCTCCTTTTTTCCCCATCCTATCTAGTTTCCCATGTAATTCTTGTTTGTGTACTGATGATATGTTTGGAATCCTTTTTTGGCACTAGGTTGATCGTGTTCTCTACTCATCTGTTGTTTATCCACATAATTATGGCTTCATTCCAAGAACAATCTGTGAGGATAGCGACCCCATGGATGTTCTGATTCTTATGCAGGTTTTATCTTATTTTCTCATTACTTGGTTTTGTTTCTTGATATTGTGATGGAGTCTCCTTTTTTTTCTTCCAATATTCACAGGAGCCTGTACTACCAGGAACTTTTCTCCGTGCTCGTGCAATTGGTTTGATGCCTATGATTGATCAGGTAAATAATCTTAATTTCTTACAGTTTGATGGCTTTGGTGACTTTTGCTTTATCTGGAACATCATTTTTTACAGGGCGAAAAGGATGACAAAATCATAGCTGTCTGTGCTGATGACCCTGAGTTTCGCCATTACACAGACATTAAGGAGCTACCTCCACACCGCCTTGCTGAAATCCGACGATTTTTTGAGGACTGTATCCTCTAACTTTTCCTGATTCTATATTTAAAAACTTCTCTTCCAATACTTGGAGGAAATGAAATCATGTAATCCTTCTTGTTTTACATCCTTTACATTTCCATAAACAGACAAAAAGAACGAGAACAAATCAGTTGCTGTGGAAGATTTCTTGCCTGCTGAAGCTGCTATTGAAGCTATCAGATATTCAATGTGAGTCATTCTTGTGATTTCAGCATTTTCTGATTTTACTGCTTCTCATACTTAACCCTCCTAGGTTTTGCAGGGACCTCTATGCTTCTTACATCGTGGAAAGCTTGAGGCGGTAACAACACCATTTCAGTGTATGCTTGATTCATATATATATATATATACAGTCATATTCATATTTAGGTGGAAAGGAAAACTATTCTCATAACCTCTTTAATATGCTGCTATTTGATGTATCATAATAGCTCTTGATTATGTGTATTATTGGATCAGTAAACATATCCAAGTAATCTATACTCTTTAATATCAACTCTCAAGATTCAGACAAGGTTTTCAGACAAAACAAAAACATAAATTTTATGGACAGAAACTGCTTTAGGGAAAGGAAATAAGAGAATTTCAAGAAAAAGGGGGGGTTGCACTTGCACACTGGACTGGAATCTTTCTTGCCATCACATACTACTATTTGCAGAGATGAGAATCACAAAAAGTTCAAAAAGAAAAGGGATTGTCCAATATTCAGCTTTGGTTACCAAGAATCAAGGGTACATATATGCTTGAAATCATAGAACCTTAGGCTATAAATACCAATTGTTGCTAATTGATGCTCAATCATCTTTCAGACAATATTCTACCTTACATGGAGTCAGATCCAAACCACCATTAATTTTTTTTTTCCTTCTTTTTTGACAATCATGATTCTGCCTTTTCACTATACATAGATAGATAAAATCCCATTTTCCCCCTTTTTTTCATTTTTACTACTTTTTAGCAAATTATATAGCAGAAAAATATGTATAAATACAGTAGAAAACAAAAAAAAAAAAAAAAAAAATTCTTGTGTCGGATGGAACTGCATGCGTGCTGGCTCTCGCATTTCATGTTCTTTTAATATTATTATTGATCATGCTTTCTCTGTATCCTTCAATCATTCAACTCTTCTCTTTTCTTAAATTGATAAATTTTACACACAATTTTCCATCTTTGCATTAAAGTAGCCAACATAATGGACCCAGAAAAACAAGGAACACACAGTTTCTTTTTCTTTTTTTTTTTTAAATTAAAAATATTTATTTATTTATGAGTATTTGTTAATCAAAGGTCCCATTTGCAGATTCCCATAATTCAAGATTTTCCTTTTTTCCCATATTCTTAATTCGAAAAGCACTCATGATATTACACGTGGCAAATCTTGAGTGGTTGTCGAACAAGGAGGATGAAGAAAAAAATGAAAAAAAAAGAGAGAAAAATTCTCCTATTTGAATACTCTTTATACTTTTGATTTGTTTTGTTCCCTTCAAAGAAGTGAAATATCCAAAAGGAGAATAACAATTAATAAATATATATTTTTATATTATTGTAAATATTATATAAAAATTCAAAAAAAAAAAATGATGATGGGATTAGTGTGGGTTGACATGACAAGCTACAAGCTAAGGTCTATAATGAAGAATTAGTTACCGTTACTATGTTTTTCCACAATTATAGGTATCTAATTAATACCATTTCACACATCGAAATCAAACGGCTGTCCTTTCATCGTCCACTTTACTATGTTTTTACACTCTTATTTTATTTTATAGTTATTTCCTATCAAATGATTACAAAACATGTCAATTTATTTTTCTTCATGATATCTAATTATTGTTTTTATTAAAATAATATCTCAAATTAGATAGAGTAAAAGAATTTTATTTTACAAGTTAGATTTAATTATTGCATGGGTGGGAGCCGAGAGGGAAATGATTATTAGCGAAGACTTCTGCTTAACTTTTCCTCTGAAAAAAAAAAAAAAAAAGAAGCACAAAAACCGCCCAAAATATCCAATCAACCGCTGGATCTTTCAAATAACGGGCCCGGTCCAAAGCCAATCCGAAATTCTCTCTCTTGCTTTACCGCTGTTTTCCTCTTTTAATTCCCTCTGTTCAATACGTCAGCGTATCCAACTTCTCTCTCAATTCCCTTTCAATTAAGACAAATAATGCTCCATAAAACTACATAACATTCCAAAATTTCGTCACCTTCTTTTTCCGTTTTACCCTTTCGTTTTTTTTTTCTCTCTCTCTCTAATAGTGTGAACTGAATAGGCTCGCCGGAAGGCGGAGTTCCGGCGGAGGTAGTTTGGAAATAATTTTATGGAGAATTTAACGCATTCTCTGTCTAAGAAGAGTTATAGTGGAAATGGCTTTGGAATGACGAGTCATCATAAGTCTGTGTACGATGATGTCTTTGGAGGTGCGCCGAAGTTTGGTGTTCCGACTCTGGCTCCGAGGTTTGAAGACTATACTGAGATTTTCGGAGGATTTCACTCGTCCAGAGGCTCGTCTGTTCCGATTCTGGATCTTCCCGTGGTGGAGGAAGTAGAGTTGGATTTTGACGTTCGAAGCTCCAGGTTGGATTACTCCGAAGTTTTTGGAGGTTTCGAAGGGTTGGATTTTGCTGTTTCCGTCGAGGATTTGGCTAGGAAATCTAACGGTCCAGATGATTCTTCCGACGATGCATGGTATGATGTTTGGTTCCGCTTTTCTACTTTATACTTGTTAGCCTCTCTCTCCACTTGCTTCAGTGCCTGTCCACCTCTGTCTTGTGGTTTTTTTGTTTCTTCTTTAAATTGGCCGGTCTTTCCGGTTTATATAATGTATGTATTAGCACGAGTTTGTTCACCGGAAATTCCAAAATGATCAACACATACCAATTTCTTCGTTTCTATTTATTTTTATTAATTTTTAATTTTTCTTTTTCTTTTTTCCCCAAAAAAATTTCCTGACAATTTTCATTTTGGATTAGAGAGATAATTGCAATACTTCTAAACAGGGGATGTTAGATACATGATGAACGGGAGATAAAGGAGGAAGCGATGAGAGGACGAAGGAATCATTTCGTTTCTTTGAAGGGAAAAAAAAAAAAAGGTTGGAAGGATGGTTGGTAGTGATGATGTGTGCTTTTGCAAGTTGTATTGAATTTGGAATTTCATTCATGGTGATGCTCTCATGGCTGTGGGTTAATAGAATTTGTGACGTTTAACTACTAGAGAGAGCATACTAGAAAGGCAGTTTGTCTTGACATGACAGTCAAGCTAAAAGGAAAGTGATGTAAAAGTAAAGAAGAAAAAACTAACTATTTGAATTAATTGTTAAGTAAACAGGCCATGAAGAGGTGGTCCTAGACTAATTTGAATTTTGGAGTTTTATGGAAGTTATGTGGTTGGTTATATTACTCATAGTAAAAAATAATCGGTTATGCTTCCTGTTTATTGTTGTATTGCAAAGTTGGAGATGATTACATCTTACTCTTTATCCTTTCTCCATCTGTAGTTACTTGTGTTTTTATTTGACTGACTAGCAGATGGCATAAATGATGTGAAAGCATTTTCTAGATAAGGCATAAAATTATGAACCTATTGTTTCTGTACTTCCAATTTATTGATTTGTTTTTATGTGTAACCTTTGTAAACAAAATGATAATTTTGAAATTCTAATTTACCTTGCTATTATGTCATCGTTTTGATCCCTAGTTGTCCTCGCAGGAGTCCAGATCAAAGTGAGTGTCTTTCAGATGAAACAGATCCTTCTGCTTGTTCTGAATGGAGTGAAAACCTGCTAAATGCTGATGACATTAGGCAATTCAATGTCTTGTATCACAAAGTTAGTCAAAAACCAATTGAAAAGGTATCTAATAAGGGTGCTTACATAGCACAAGTGCATGGAATTCCTGGACATGCTTACTTGATCAATGATACTCATCATTCTCTGGTTATAGAAGACAAGAGACCGAAAATGCAGGCATCAAGTGATCTTAAATTGAACACAGAGCTTCTCGGGAGCAGAGAAAAATGCTTCAAAAACAGTATATCTTTACCTGCAAAAAGCGGTACCAGAGCACCTGGAAGTGATCCCCACCTAGTGGGAAGTAGTGGATCTACTTTCACTGGGAAGAAGCCATTTGTGACTGTAAATGATATCAGTCTCAGAACAAGGCCTTCACGATTACCACCACCTTCAAGACCTCCTCCTGTTTTTGCTGTAGAAAAGGGAGAATTCGAAAACCCGAATTCAAAACTGAGAACATCAAAGAGTTTTGCATTTGAGCGAATGTCAGGCAAGATTTCTCCACCATTTTATGATGTAGAAATAGATGCAAGTTCATCTAAAGGTGCACCTGTTGCTCAAGCAGCAGAGATTAGAAGCTCAAAGGATGAAAGGGAGAAAAAGGTGGTTCTTCCAAGCCATTCAAAATTGCAAGCACAAGAGACTACTAAAACTCTGGAGGAGAAGATAGACAAGCCTTTCAATGCTGATAACAGTTGTGAAGATGACAAAGTACATGATATGTTTTCTAGATGTGGCAAGGGGATGGAACCTAGTGTACATGATGGGCAAAATGTAATACGGATTTCTCAGGTGGCTTCGGATCTGCTTGATGATGAAAAATACATTGATTTGGTTGAAAAACCAATGAACAGAAGGCATGATGAAGAATCTTCATCTCAGTCTTCTCATATACCTGAGGGCATTTTTTCTTGGAGACAAGAAACTGAGTATTTTGAAGTGGTAGAAGCTGATATGTTGGTGGAAGTAGATGAGCAAGATAAAGTTGATAGAAGCAAAGTCTTGCAAAATAAAGAAAGGCCTGAGGAGCACACACAATGCATAAAGGATGCTGCTGAAGCATCTCTCCAGCAAGAAGTCATTAAGGAAGTTAAAGCAATGGAGGAGGCTCCTAAATTGGAAGAAAGAAATATTCCACTGGAAATGTGGGAAGATGCTTGTGAATTGAGCGAAATTGAGGGAAGATCAAACAAACCAAAGGAGAGCCTAAAGAATGTAAAAGTGGATGTCACTAGTTATACATCAGAAGTCACTAAGAAGAAAATTAAAAGGCCTAAACAGTACTCACAAATAGATGCAGACAAGAATATTGAGGTGCTGGTATCAGTTGAACAGGATTCGCCGGAGGTTGAAGTTAAAGATAATTCAAATAGTCTTTCTGATATGACTGATTCTTATAACGTTACCATTAATTTTCATGCGAAGAGAGCAGTTGACACGATACCTAGATATTGCATTGCAACTAAAGAGTGTGATAAAAATCTTGAAGAGGCTGTTGATGATGTAAAATGGGAAATACATCAGGAAGAGAGAAAGAAGCAAGAAGTGTCAAGTGAAAAAAGGAAAACAGGAGGAATGAAAAAAAATTTGTCAAGGGAAAAATAGTGGGCGCTTAGCAAAAGAAGCCACTGAGCATGAAGAGCATGAAGAGAAACTCAATCTTACTGGTGAGCATGATGAGGGTGAAAATGATTTTAAGAGGACTTGTGAGCAGGAAGATAAGGAGAGAAATAGAGAACCAGATTTTGAAATTGAGGAGAATAAAGAGACGGTGGTAGAGACTAATAAGATAGTAGAGAATGAGTGGTATGAAGTAGCTTGTGCAGCAGGTGAACTTGATTCTGGATTCACAGGGGTTTTGAAGCAGGAATTGGGTAAACGTGGGGCATCAGCTGGATTTGAGGATGAAGATACTGAAGAAAAATCTAGTTTAAATAGTGCTTTGGAAGGAAGTACAGATATGAGCCAATGTGTCACTGAGCATGGAGAATTAGCTGAACAGACTGAAGATGTTGATCAGGTTAAATGGGATGAAGATGAAGAAGTGGTGAATTTAGATCGAGGCATTCATGACCCTGTAGAAGTAGAGATTATCTGCTCACTTAATGATAAGGTTAACAATAAAATTTGCGAAACCCCTGAAACAACTCAAGCTACTATTTTTCAGGGGGAAGATAAAGAATTGGAAACCAAATTTGAAAATTATGAGCAAGGATTAGACATAAGAACTCCTGAGATCTTCAGTGAAGAAATATCAAGATCATCTGGCAAGAATCAAGTTGACTTGCAACACAGAAATGACAAAATTCAGAAAGAAGACGATACAAAATTACCTTCCTTGGATGAGCTTGCAAAAAATTCAGATGGAGCTGACAATGGAATCGAAAATTCTGCTAGTAAACAGGACAAGAAAATTTCTCAAATGATGTCCGATCCTGAGAAAATTAGAGTGAACACTCATGAAAAAGGACAGAGTGGAAAAATAAACAATGCGGTTCAGATGAATTTCAGGGAAGAATATGCAAAGAAAATTGGAGCTGGTATATTCACTGTGCTTGATTCTAAGAACACTTTGAATACAAATCAGAGAGGCACAAATGAGGATATAGGACCAAAGCAAGGACAAGTCGATGTGGCTCTTGCTCCAGAGGATAGGAAAATAAAAGAAAGATTGCATCAGGAAAAAGAACTGGAAAAGGAGCAGTTAAGAAAGTTAGAAGAAGAGAGGGAGAGGGAGAGGGAAAGAGAGAAGGACCGAATGGCTCTTGACAGAGCAACTCTAGAAGTTCGTGAAAGGTCATATGCCGAAGCTCGAGATAGAGCTGAAAGAAGTGTTTTTGGACGATCCACTACTGAAGTACGTCAAAGAGCTGCAGTGGAGGCTCGAGGAAGATTAGACAAGGAATCCATGGAAGCTAGACTCAGGGCAGAGCGTGCTGCAGTAGAAAGAGCTACTGCAGAGGCTCGGCAGCGTGCTTTTGAAAAAGCAATGGCTGATAAAGCTTCTTTTGAGGCACGGGGAAAAGCTGAAAGATCAGTTGCTGATAGATTCTATGGATCTTCTGGGAATGCTGAAATGAGACACAGCTCTTCCTTTGTGAGTACACCTTCAAAGTTCTTATTGTTCAGTTGCATCATGATAGGCCATTAATTGTATTGCAGTGGCAGGATCTACCGGATCTCCAATCAAGGAGTGCTGGAACCTCAAACATGATGCGTTCTGCATATTCTACAACCAATGGTGGTAACTTCTATTGGTCTTCATAATCTTCTTTCGTCGTACATTTTGTGATTTTAATGTTATTTTTCAGCTTCTGGAAGCATTTCTTCTTTTGACAGTTAAAGTTCCTTGTAGGGGTTGAAAGTGAATCACCTCAGCGGAGTAAAGCTCGCCTAGAAAGATACCGTAGAACAGCTGAGCGTGCTGTATGCATTTTCCTTCCTTATATATGTCTTGCTGCTCCTGTTGTACTCAGCATTTAATGACCTGAAGTTTTACTACCATTTCAGGCAAAAGCTCTGGCAGAGAAAAATATGCGTGATCTTCTTGCTCAAAGAGAACAAGCAGAGAGGAGTGTATGTATATGTATCCTTCTCGTGACTAACTCTTGAATTATTAAATTATTAAATTATTTTGCTTACTCTCTTAAACAAAAATACCTGGTGCATTGTCTGCAGAGATTAGCTGAAAATTTGGATGTTGAAGTCAGGAGATGGTCAAGTGGGAAAGAAGGGAATCTGCGAGCATTGCTTTCAACATTGCAATATGTTGGTCTATTTGACCCTCAGTCCTTTAATACGTAGCATGAGCATTATCTTCTTTTTTATATCTGTGGTTAATGTGTTGTCAATTTTATCTTCCCATGCTGTTTCACCATTTTAGATAATCTTTCACTAGCATTAGAAAATAAATACAGGGTTCTGCCAGTTATGTGTTGATAACTTAATTAAGTTAGAGATGCTCTTGACTGATTTTATGAAGTTTATTAAACATTTAATAATTTATACTCGAAAGCATATTTGAACTTCCGTTAATAAATTTTTTTTTTAATATTTGAGTTCTGACAAGCTCCTTATGACATTGTTTCAGATTCTTGGGCCAGATAGCGGTTGGCAGCCAGTTCCATTAACGGAAGTTATAACTTCTGCAGCTGTTAAGAAGGCATACAGGAAGGCCACACTCTGTGTGCACCCCGACAAACTACAACAACGTGGGGCAAGTATTCAGCAGAAGTATGTGTGCGAGAAAGTCTTTGATCTTTTGAAGGTAAAATGCTAATTAATTACTGTCATTCTCATTAAAACTAGCTATTGCAGTTGCATGCAAGCAATTTGTTTGCCAGAAAATAGTTGTTTGTGTTATTGGATTTGCTTTTTTTTTACATGCATGAGCTGTGAATGATATCTTATCATAGAAGTACAATTACATTAGTTCATTGAACCTCTAAAATAAGGCCATTTGGTCGTTATGATTGGTTTTAGGAATCCACAAGAGTCTGAAATGTTGAATTATGATTGCTTTTCCGTTTCTTTATTGTTGCCTCTGGAAATTTTATATGTTCTTGCTTTAAATATATACTGAGCCTACCTTCCAGTGTATGACTTTGAAATTCTCTTTTATCTGTTTTTAGGAAGCCTGGAACACGTTCAATTCTGAGGAGCGGTAGCCAAGGCTGATTTTTCCGGTTGCTGCACATTGGTTCTGTAATTTATCATGTTACTCATTAAAGTAACCACACAGTATCAGGAGAAAAGGAAAAGGAAAAAGAGGGACGGACAATTTACACCAAGGATCAATATTGTTAGTCTTTATTTTTTATTTTTTTCCTTTATTGCATACCAAAACTTAAATAATTTAGCAGACTAAATTATTTATTTCCTTCTTACTTCACACAAATATCAAAATCAATTTCTGATTGTAAGTAAATTACTAACTATTACTAATTTTAAGTAGTTAATAGCTGTCCAAGTTATTGTAAAACTTCAAACAAAAATGTTTATTTATAAAATAAAATAATATATATATATAAATTATATTTTGTGTTCGTCATTTTAAAAGTGACTTGTTGCCTTCCAAGTTGCGACTCCTTAGTTGGAGGTTGGGTGTACAATGGGAATCTGCCGCCCTTTAATTTCACTGTAGAAATTACATACACTTCATTTTCTACTTAGAATAATGATGATTTATAGAATTATAATTTTGGAAATATCAATACAGATATTTGTCTCTACTTAATGAGGAATTTTTTTTTTTTTATTCACTTCATGTAAAAAAAAAAAAAAAAGACGAAGTAAAGAAAGAAACACAGACTCAAATGCTTGGAGCTGTATATCAGCTACCAATTTGAAATACAAGAATTTCCATCTTTTATGTTTTCTTCCTTTCTTTTTTTATTTGGTCCCATTTTCTTTGGAATTTGGATGCGATCCATTCTCAATGACTTCCACTACATTAGGGAGTGTTTCTTTTTCTTGCAGATCTGCATTTTCTGTTCTGGAATAGGGAATCAAGCCCTTCTCTCGACATGTCTCAATTGCTCCTCTGAACATATCCTCCAAGGTATACTTATATTCAAAACCCATGTTTATTAACTTCTTACTTGAAAAGGAGACAATGTCTATGCCCTTGTCAATCCCCTTTAATCTGCCATTGTCGTGTTTTTCTAAATCTCAGTAAAAAAAATTGTGGATGAAGTAATTAATAATTTTTCATGACAAGATGAAGAAGGAATATAAATTTGCAGGCTTACTCAGTAGGGATGTTGTATTCTGGCCATTTTTGTCCAAACATTTTTGCTAAATCATAGATAGTTGCATCATGGGAAGAACAAATGTACCTTCCTTCTGCTTTAGGATTCTCGTACAAGAATATATGAGCTTTACATAGATCATCAAGATGCACGTATTGACATTGCTTGATTATTGAGTAATGAGCTTCATTCCCTGTGGAAAATATACATATACATATATATATATGTGTGTGTGTGTGTGTGTGTGTGTGTGTGTAATGAGTTAGATTTGGAAAATGTGAAAAGAAGTGTTTGTTTGTTTGTTAGGAATTGATTGTTTGTACTGTGATCAATGAAAGAGGCAGTTATAAACTAGGTGGAAATGTTGGTGTGATAAAAGGACCTACAACTAGTGTCGGAATTAACTTGAAATCAATGTGTTTTCTTGGCTGCTTCCCATGCAGCTTTCTCTGCCAAAATTTTGATACAAAGTATCTGCAGGGAGAGAGAAAGAAGAAAACAAGGGTGAGTATTGTATGTCTTTCTTTTAATCTGACTAATTCTGGGTAAATATATGTATATATATATATCTATGTAAGTATGTATACGAACCCATCCAGTCATTTTGGTGGAATTAATGAATTCCAAATCACTCCAGTTGTTCTCATCATAAACTGGCTGTTGAACTTCTTGAACATTGACAGTGCCAGCAGATGAAGTGAAAACAAGTCTCTTGACTGTTTTAGCCTTTACACAGGATCTTATGATTCCTAAAACCCCATTGACTGTTGGCTTAATCACTTCGTTCTGTCACAACACAACTAAAACATCATCATCATCATCAATTCAAAGCAGAAAATTCCCAGAAAAAAAAAAAGAGGGTATCTAATTACCTCAGGATCCTTAGACTCAAAATCCATAGGTGTAGCCACATGGAAAACTCCCTCACACCCCTTGATGGCTTCTTCAAAACTTCCTTCTTCATTCAAATCAGCCTTCAAAAGGGTTAAATGTGTGCTGGCTTTTGGCAAATCCAGCAAATGCTTCACTTTCTTCATGTTCCCTGCTTCATCAAGTATTAATCCCATATATATATATATATATATATATTAAGCACATAACTATAATCCACTCGAACACTATGATTACTTAAACTTGATCACAAAATTTACCAGGATCACGAACAGTGGCACGGACAAAGTATCCCTGTTCTAGCAATCGCATAACAAGCCATGATCCTATAAATCCTGCAGCCCCTGTGATACAGACGGTAGCAGATGCAACTCCTTCCATAGTAAGAAAAATAAAGACTTTCCAAGAAATTTGCACAGGAATCAAGAAAACAACGGCACCAGGTATAATATACTCAGGTGAGAATGGCCTAGCTCATCCCTAATTCCCTATATATATATACACACATAAACATGCACATTACTTGCTAGTAGCATAAATTTTGAACCCTTTCTATTACATTATTTGTTGATTATTTTATATTATCATGCGTAGATTATAATTCTACTTAAATTGTTAGATAGATGCACGTGCTTGTAACCATGTCTACCAACCATGTGTGAAAGTATGCTGTAAGTGCCTAAGAGAATGGTAGCCAGGATTCATTTGCTTTTCTACTATTACTATAATTGGACAATTCCAGGAAATATGGAAACTTCTGGCTTTGAAGTCCCAATCTTGCTGTCCTCTCCGTGTGGAGTTTGTGCACAAATATGGAAAAATCTATCTTCAGTCGCCATCCCCTATATCTCTTTCAATAAAATCATGGATGAGAAAACCTCAAGTAAATACTAACTTGTAAAAATGGTTTAAAGATTGTTGGTTACATAAATAAATATCCAAGTAAGGGTATAAAGATAATCATCATCCGACAATTAAATAAACGACATAAACTGCATGTATAATAATATCACTTCTTCTTTAGGAGGAATCGGAGAACTCTTTAGATAGTAACAGGAATCTTCGACTACATCAATTGTTTTAATTAACAAAGAAAAATTAGTTCATTTATTTATAAAACAAATTTGAGTTGTTACGAAGTTTCTATTTTCAGCCGGGTTGATTCCTCTCGGTTCTGTTTCGTGGTGAAAAGAGGAGAAATTCTCAAATCTTCTTCACCAAAGTTTCATTCTTGGCCGTCCCCACGAATTTGCAAGGGAAACGGTTGCCAAAGACGCTTGTTTTCTCACTTCGCCGCCAGTTATGGAAGCTGCTCTGCTTCAGGTGAGCGCCATCTTAATTTTCGGGCTTAAAATAAAGATACTTGGAAAATGAAACCAGTAGTCTGAAAGTACCTTTAATGTGAATGATTAGAGGATGAATATTTCTTCAGTTGTTTTAGAGACGGGTTAAATGCTAAAGTTCCGACATTTTTCCCGTCATTTCCCTCAAATTCCCGTAAACAAATGGCGATGTGGCAATCTTTTTCACCTTGGTGCCCATCTGTTTGATGAAATTTCCCAAAGAGACATATCTTCTCTCAACTGTACCCTCAACTCCTGTATGCGCAATGGGGATGCTGTTGAAACATGGAATCTCTTTCTGAACATTCACAGCATCCGCTCTGATGTAAATTCCTATACATTCACTCCTGTCCTCAGAGCTTGTTCTGCTCTTCTAGACCCAACTCCTGGACTGCAGGTGCATGCTTTAATGATCAAATTAGGTTTGGACACTGAGGTAGTGACCAAAACTGCCTTAATTGACATGTATTCTAAATATGGACAGCTGGGAAACTCGGTTTGTTTATTTGATGAGATGAGTTATAGGGATGTGGTTGCATGGAATGCTATGCTTTCTATTTATTTACGCCATGGCCTTCCACTGAAAGCAATAGATTTTTTTCGCAAGATGAGGGGGGAAATGGTTGAGTTCAACGAGTTCACCCTATGCTCTGTCCTTAAAGCATGTGCATCTTTGAAGGCCTATCAACAAGGAAAGCAAATTCATGACTTGATTATTGTGATGGGTCGTGATTTGGTAGTTCTGAGTACTGCTTTGATTGATTTTTACTCAAACCTAGGGCAGATTGATGAAGCAATGAAAATATATCACAATTTGAGTTGGCAAAAGGATGATATTATTTTCAACTCTCTGATCTCTGGCTGTGTTCGTAATAAAAGATTTGATGTAGCTGTGTCACTTATGAAGGAGATTAAACCCAATGTCATTGCACTTACAAGTGCCCTTGCTGCTTGCTCTGACAATTCAGATATGTGGATTGGGAAGCAGGTACATGGCGTGGTGATACGTCAAGGATTCACTAACGACACGCAATTGTGTAACGCACTATTAGATATGTATGCCAAGTGCGGAAAAATCAGGGCTGCAGCTTTAGTTTTTGAAAGAATATGTAGAAAAGATGTGGTTTCTTGGACGAGCATATAGATGCATATGGAAGTCATGGTGTGGAGCTGAAGCTCTGGACCTTTTCAAGAAGATGGGAAACGAGGTTTTGCCAAATACTGTGACATTTCTAGCTGTCTTATCAGCTTGTGGACATTCTGGCCTAGTTGAACAAGGGCGAGAATGTTTTTACATGGTTCAAGATAGGTATGGTTTAGAGCCAGGTCCTGAGCATTATGCCTGCTTGATAGATATACTAGGCCGAGCTGGTTACCTTGAAGATATTTATAGTCTTCTCCATCATATGGTAGACAAGGGTATTAAGTCATCCAGTGCAGTCTGGTCAGCCCTGCTGAATGCTTGCAGAACCAACGAAGATATCTTGCTCGGAGAATTTGCTGCCAAGCAAATCCTTGAGTTAGAACCAAATAACCCCGGAAATTATGTATCCCTTTCCAACTTTTATGCTTCCACAGGTAAATGGGATGCAGTCGATGAGTTGAGGACCATTTTGAAGAAGAAGGGAATAGCCAAGGGAGAAGGGAGTAGTTGGGTCACACTAGCTAGTTCTAGTGATTATCCATTACTGGAGGTTTGCTGACTAATTTCCTTCTGCAGACAAATGTAGTATTCAATTCTTTACTGTAAGTTTCTCACTCCCCTTAGTTCTTTCATTTTATATTCAATGTTACTTATCCTTATCCTGTTTTTCTTGTTTCAATGATCATTTTAATGTTGGTGTATGGACAAAGCAGTCGTCATGGTTTTATTAGTTTCCAGTTACTTCATTATAGATGAAAGCCGCCAATATGGTACTATATTTGCAAGATATGTGCAGTGGACTAATCTTTGTTGTCAAAGATACATTTCTAACCGTTGGATTTGGCATGAGGTTTGATTTGGCTTTTGATATCTACAGGAGGTGGTTGGATACGTGCATGAAAGTCAATAATGCCAAAGGATAATTGAATGCGTACCTTATTGTTATCCCGCTGGGATTATCTCAAATGACGACATTTGTCAAATAAGACACAAAACCCATTATAAAAGAATTATGCCAATTTGATCAGCTTCCTTTTTTTTTTTTTTCAGTCACTGGTTTCTGTCATTTATTTTGTTTTCTTTTTCAACTTCCCAAAGTTTTGCAGGAGGAAAGCGAATCTGCAGCCATGTTCAGAGCTTTTAGTACAAGAGGCGGACGTGGGTATGAAAAATTAAGCGATGAACACAAGGAATCATCCGCTGATATTTCCCTTCTGAACGAAGCAAAGATGAGCAGAGCGAGAAGTGTGCCAGCAGCAGCTGCAGCAAAGCTATTCAACTCAGCAACAACCAAAAAACAAACCAGTTCCGATCAGAACGTTTCCCCGCCTGCCAAATCTCTGTCGAAGCAAGCCAAGAAGGCTAGCAAGCTTCACCCGCTGTTCAGCCTCTTCGATATCCGATCAAGGAAGAAAGCAACGGCAAATCCAGAATTCTCGAGATACATTCAGTATCTCAAGGAAGGAGGTATATTGAATGCCAATTCAAATAAACCTACTATGAATTAGGGAAATTTATCAAATTCTAGGTTTCGATCTCTGATCAAATCAATTTCTACATACATATCATATATCTTGTTATTCGTTTCTCAAAACTTAAATTCGATTCAAATTCATTGATCATCTCATCACATCACATCAAGTCATGTCCATTTTCGTGGATCTTTTGTACTATTTCCTTTTGGCCATGAGAAGTCCATTGAAGCTGGTGGAACGGCGAGAAGCTCTGAGAAGATTGTCATATTTGGTGGCTGATCTTCGGCCAACTATCTCTTGAGTTCGGCTCCTGTCCTTATCTAGCATTAAAATTGCAAATGCTCTGTAAATCGTTTATACTTTCACACATTCTTTTTTCCTTTTTTCCTTGTCTGGTTTAAAACTAGTATTTAAGAAGAAAAAAAGAAAAAGAGAAGAGTGAAGTCTATTATTTTCAGTGGGAAAAATAAAATACTACTAATAAAATGATATAATTATTTGTTGGGTCAGCTTTGAAAGTTCTATTCAAAACAGAGACAGAAAAGCAAGCTTGAAGATCTGGAAGTTTCAAACATCACATGCCATACCGAAAATTTCAACTGCCATCAATATTGAAATTTTCACCTATGGAAAATGTCAGATTAACTAAGTCATTAATTGCTAAACAGATTTTTTTTCTACTTAAATAATGAGAATTAAAATATTTTCTAAATTTAAAAAGATACACACTCATGTTAAATCGTGTGATGTCAATTTAATCATGTAATTTTATTTATTTATTTATTTATTTATTTATAAATTAGTCAAAAAGTAAAAATATGCATCTTGATTTATATATATATATATATATATTTATTTTAAATTTTGCTATACACAAAAGTAGCGTAGCGTCTAAGGCCAGATGGAGCGAGCAGAAACGCTTATGGCGGTTAGTGTCATCATCAATCTCCCTGAATATATATAACATAAATTCAGAATTTTGAAATTAGCGTGTGCGTCTGAGGTGGTGCAACGAGCTTCATCCAACGGGGAAAGAAAATAATAATAAAATAAAAAAGATAGAATCACGCGAGTCGAGGACTTTTACAACAGAATCAGGAGAGGAAGAAAGAGGAGAGGTACGGGTAAAGCTCCGTGGATGGATGGTGGGGATTCCTAAAGGTTCGGGAAAGAAAGAAGGACGATGATTTCTGTCATTTATGTAATTTTCGGTTTTTCGATAATTGAGTGTTTACGTTATGATAATTAAGATTAGTTTTCTTATTCCTCCTTCATTTCTATCGTCCGGATTCGTTTCCGTTTTCTCCGCTTGTTTTTTTCGTCCTCCTCCTGCTGTGACTTTGCCTAGGGTTTCTCATTCGTTTTCCTCTGGTAATTTCTCTGTCTTCCTCTATGTATATTTATATATATGGATTTCTTATTGTCCTGATTGCTGGCTTTAGTTTGTTATTTATTTTTATGTGGCTTTGCAGCTGAGATTTGGTGTCTACTTTATGCAGGAGTTTTAAATTAATGGATGATTTGGTTTGTTTAATTGGTTTTTCTTGCGTATTATATCTGATCCTCTTCGTGTTTGCTTCAGGGGACAATAAGAATTAGATGTGGAAGAAGTCAGGATAACATTGGAAATGATAAAAAAAATAAAAAATTAGTTGTTTCTCGTGTTGAGGTTTCTCAAAGAAAATGAGTTGCACATGCAATCTTAATTCGTTAATGATCTAAACATATAGGTCCGGAAGTTTTCAGTAATTTATATGAATATATCCTTATGCATTTAAGGAGAGAGATAAGGAAGTACTCACTTTATGCAATTTATCCCTATTGAATTGTTCCCGCGTTTTAAGTTTAGAATGGTTACAGCGTTTAAGATGTTTTATTTACAAGCATTAAATTGGAAAACAATGTGTAGTTTTGATTCTTCGTGGAACAAACTGATTATAAATTGTTAGTTAAAAAGTTACATAACAGAGAAAATTTTGCAAAACACATTAGATGTAATAACTGATCTCTGCACAGCACATTGATGTTGCATTGTAGCATAACTATGTCGACTATCCACTTGTGGTGGTTGCTTGTGGAATCATCTGTAATTGAAGCATTCCGAACTTAGTCCCCTTGGTTCTGTTGAGTTCAAATTTGAATCTTACTAATCTTAGTCTTGTTGGTGCTACACTAATCTTACACATCATTAGATTAGAAACTAATTTGTGGTATAATTTAGAAATTAAATATTAATGTTTTTTGGTTGAGAAGGCTGCTGATTTTGCAGAATCATGCCAACGTTCACATCAGTAGCTCTGGATAGGTTGATTGAACCAGGGACAGGGACAGGAAAAACTATGGCAGCAGTGAAGACTGGTCCTGATCCAAGACTTGACCGGAAGATTAGTACTCCAATCACAAGATCTGACAAAGGAACTTATGGTTCTCGTTACCAACTTGAAAAGTCAGTTAGTGCACCTAACTCTATGCCCCGTAGAAACAATGTTACTTCAACTGCCACGATAGATAGAGAATATCATTGGACTCAAATATCTCCAGCTCTCTATGCTACTCCCGAGCCAACCCCACTTCCTGATTCACCAACTTCATTCATTTCATCACCTTATGTTGTCAATCACAAGCGGAGGGGTCCAAGACTTCTTAAAAGTTTCTCTCAGGATGATGTTGCTATTCACAATCAGGTTCTAAATGAGAAAAAGGTGGATGAGAATGGAATATCTGCTGAGAAAGTGGTGGATCCTGCAGCTAAAAACGAGAGTTCTACTTGTGCACTTGCTGAAGAATATCAAAAGAATGATGTTACCCTCTCTGCTCATTATCCTGTAACTGATGGCATTTTCAATTGTGAACTTTCTGTTGCCAACTCTGCTAATGCTCCAGCTGTACAAAATGGTACTATGGAGTGGGTTACTAATAATATGCAGAGAAATGATGATTCTGATGATTTCTTTGAGCCCCAAGAATCACTGAGTATGATGAGCAATGCCGACAGTGAGAACAGTAATGGAGTAGAACGATCTACTAATGTTTCAGCACCACCAGTTGAATTTTATGATGCTTGGGATGGTATTACATCTTGCACTTTTTCATGGCCTTTCTTATAGTATACTCTCCTTTTTTCACATTTTTTCCCCTCTCCTTATAGCTATATGAAGATACCTGTGGTTTTTTTTTTTCTTTTACAAATGTGTATGGTTACAAAATCAAGATTGCATTTATTACAATTTCTTTCTTTTCCATTTTACTCTTCTTACTTGATTGTCTGAAGATTCTTTATAATTTTTAATGTAGAAAATTCTAGTATATACTATGTTTAACAACTAGTTGTGACTTTTGAAAAAGAGAAAAATGATAGGATTCCTGAAGAGTATTTTGAGTCCATCATAAGGTCAGATTAGTTTTCTTTTTCTATTCTTAAAGGGTGTGAAAATATGTTTCTTTACAAGGTTTAGAAAAAAAATGAAGGCTGAAAGAGTAGTTGGTTTCTTTTGTTGGTTTTACATAGCTTTATGGCATACCTCAGATGAGAGAAAAATGACATTTGTAAACATTTTCCTGATAAATCACCACTATCATAATTCCATTTTTGCACTCTCATGTGCATGTTTTCTTTCAGAATTATCTTCCGAAAGTGGTCCTCAGTCTTCTGTGACTGACCTTGAAGCTGAGTTACGTGAAATAAGATTGAGTTTGTTGATGGAGATAGAGAAACGAAAAGAAACAGAAGAAAAATTGAATACGGTACGAGCTCGCTGGCTGAAGATTCGTGAAGAGTTATCTATTGTAGGGTTGACATTACCTTTGGATCCCATAGCTGTTTCTGAGGATGAAGAGCAAAATGATCTTGCTGAAGAGCTATCCCAACAATTATTGCTTGCTCGGTTTGTGTCAAATTCGATTGGAAGGGGAACTGCAAAGGCTGAGGCTGAGATGGAGATGGAAGCAAAAATGGAGTTGAAGAACTTTGAGATTGCTCGGTTGTTAGACAGGCTACATTATTATGAGGCTGTTAATAGGGAGATGTCCCAGAGGAATCAGGAAACTGTAGGTAAGTAATAAGTATCTTTCATCTTTAAGAATATAATTATTTGTCAAAAGTATCATATTTCTTTTCCTATTCCTTTCTTGTTGCAATTGCAGGGATTTTTTTCTTTCTTTTCTTTTTTCCTGGTGCACTTTGGATAACCTAATTCTTTATATTAATAGGGCAACTCTGAAACTGCATATGTAGCTATTCTTTTAAAAAAGTAGTAAAAACAAGATGTCCATTCTCTGTTTTTTTTTTTTTTTTTTTTTTGGGGTGTGCGTGTAGGGGGTTATTAATCATAGTATGCCTCTATTCATAATAGACCTTTTAATTTTGCTTGCAAAAATGAAATCATGAAGGAGGATTAAAAGGAAAGAACTACCAGAAGTAGTTGTGAAGAAGAAATCAATCTGTTCACCCTTTACTTTACAGTAAGTTATATTTTATAATTCAAATATGACTGTTTGTGTTCGATTCCTTTAGTACCTTTTTTCCTCCTGTTTTAAAAGGCCAAAAAAAAAAAAAAAAGGAGAAAAACTTTCTTTCCCATCATCAATCAAGAAATGTTCCCTTGTTTTCTAGGATTTCTTTTGCCTTATATGAAGAAATTAACATGCTACATGGGTTTGATTCTTTAAGTGCTTTCATGTTACTGGCTTGTACAAAAATTGCTAAGCAATATGATTTACCATAAATTTACTCGAATCAAAGCTGAAGTTGGAATTTGAGGTGGAATACATTGATTCATATACACGTATCTAGGTATATGCCTGACTACTAACTTTTTCATAGTTGAATTATACTTTTTCGTGCCTGACTACAAACTCCAGATTTGTTGGTTGCCTTCTCTTCACTATGTGTGTTCTTTAATTCTCTTGATTGTAGTTGTTGAGGATATTGGTTATATGGTTTCTTCTCTTGACCTGTGCAGAAACAGCAAGGCGACTCAGGCAAAAAAGGAAGAGGCAGCACAGGTTGATTTGGGGGTCGATTGCTGGAGCTCTAACACTTGGTACTGCTTTCTTAGCGTGGTCATACCTCCCAGCTGAAAAGGGGACATATTCCTCAAACCAGTCTCATACTCCTGAGGGAAACCAAGCATCAGGGGAGTGAGTTACTATTTATAGTAAGAGAAGAAAAAAAAGCTAAAGGTCAACTACTATCCTGTAAATACCTCCTTTTTGACTGATATTGATTTGGTTTACCTTCTTCAGGAAATGTATGGGTCCTGAAATACATCTAGAGCTCAATAGTGTGTATAGTAAGGAGACACGAATTAGTTTAAATATAGGAAAATAAGTTATTGCATCCACAGAATATCTGCAAATACTCTTGGCTCAAAGGAAGCATATGAGATTACTTTCATATTCCATTTGCGTTTCAATTGAGAATGTGTAGAACATTCCTTTCCTGTTGAATATATTATATAGGATTTGGTTTCAAAATTTGGTTCCTACAATAATTTTTTAAGTTAAACGAGACAGAATGGGAGAGTTTGCCTATAAAATTTATGAATTATATATTCAGTATCTTTTTTGGGGATTTATTCAGTTATCTTTATTTTAAATAAATTTATAATTTTTTATAGTTGTAGATGATGTAATTATTTAATTATCATTAAAAGGTGAGTATAAAAACTAACAATAAAATAATAAAATAAAAGAAAATTTGTAAATTTTAAATTCCACAGGGTACTGAAAATGATTTTGGATTTTTCTTGGAATGGAGCGATGCCGTTTCATTGGAAATCAATCACCTTCTTTGAATTGAAGATAAAATGGCACTGAAGCAGACAGACAAAAAGAGTGCCTCGGCCAGCCAACCTCCGGCTCCGGTACGCCATTAACATCATGAAGGAACTGACTCTCTCTCTCAAGGATGTTTTTCCATCTGTTCTTTCTTGGAGAAAAAGTTCCTACTCTCACTCTTGCTATGCCCATTTCAACCATGTTTTCCTTCTCCATCATCAACCGAGGACAAATTCTACCCATAAACTTCGCTTCCGACTTCAAGTCATACCCACCAATACCAGGGCCTCCAGTAAGAGGCGTAGAAATAGGGAGCACTTCTCGTCGGAGGAACAACTCGTGTATGGAAACGTAGTAACTCGAACTGAAGAAGAAGAAGAAGAAAATAATGAAGATAGATGAGGGTGTTTATAGTGACTTAGCGGCAGGGACGAGGATAGATTCTCTATTAGACGGAGAAAGAGACTTAGAAGATGAAGAATCGTCTTCGACTTTGTTGTCTTTGAGTGGAAAACCGGACAGAAACATGGCTTTGCTTGATGATTATGAAATGGAGGAGCTTGACTTAGAGAATCATGACCCCAGTCATCGTAGTGGTAACTTCAATTTGAATTTCAACTTTTAAATGGACATTTTTCCACCTTCTCTTTGCTAAATGATGGTCTTGGTAATGCAGGATATGTAGCAGTTCTTGGCAAGCCAAATGTGGGAAAAAGTACGCTTTCAAATCAAATGTTAGGGCAGAAGCTTTCCATTGTTACAGATAAGCCTCAAACTACTAGGCATCGAGTTCTTGGTATATGTTCTGGTCAAGATTATCAGGTGGGGAATTTGGTTACCGTTTTTGGATTTCAATTCTTATACTGAACTTGTGTGTAGTATATTTGAAGGATGAAGTAGTTTTTAAATGATCTTCATATAGGTGCCCTATTCTATTAAAATTAGGATTTTGATGGTTAATATAAAGATTTTTCCCAGTTCCCAGCCCTTGTGTATTGTCGATATTCCAACTTTTAAGAAGACATCTTATCCGAAAGGAATTATATTTTCCTTTTAATAAAATAATAATAATAGTATAATCCCTTTTAATTGGAACTTATGACACAAGGACCTTAGAAATGGAAGGTGTCTCATATGTTTTCTACTATTCATGCCAGAACGTACGAGGGAAATTAGTTTGTCTTGCTCTTCAAAGTTATAATTTACTTGCAGATGATACTTTATGACACACCTGGTGTTATTGAGAAGAAAATGCACAAGTTGGACTCAATGATGATGAATAATGTGCGGAGTGCTGCTGTTAATGCAGACTGTGCTCTAGTAGTTGTTGATGCATGTAAGGCGCCACAACAGGTATTCTTATTCATTAGAAAATATCAGGAAAATTTGTGTTTCTTCTCTGACTTTTCCTTTCCTGGGCTGCAGATTGATGAAGTTTTGGAAGAGGGCATTGGTGGCCTCAAAGATAAATTACCCATTTTACTTGTCCTGAATAAGAAAGACCTGATCAAACCTGGTGAAATTGCAAAGAAGCTTGAGGTGAATATATTTTGTAATCTACATAACTTGGTTTCTAAAGTTGGATTTATGGTCAAATTACAAAAACCATTGCTCCAAAAGCTAAATAAATATTATAGGACTTGCTTACTATTGGTGCAGAAAACATGAGTGATTTAATCATCTATTTATGCACCCTATCCACGTTCAAAATGTTCCTAGAATTCCTATGTAAATCTTCTTTTTAAAATTTCTTCCGCCTCTTTATCTATCTGAATCCAGTATCATGTTCTTGTAGTGGTATGAGAAATTTACTGATGCTGATGAAGTCATACCTGTCAGTGCAAAATATGGGCATGGAGTGGAGGATGTCAAAGACTGGATATTATCAAAACTTCCTTTTGGCCCAGCTTACTACTCTAAGGTTTGTACTGATTTATTTTGGTTCTTGTATTCTTCTTATGTGAGGAAACAGATTATCCTTTTGGATAATTTATTTTTGTCTATTAGTATGGTACTTAATTCGACATGTAAATTGTTCACTTTTTAACTTCTTGAGTTCATTAGCATTTCTGGGTTCGTCTCAATCTTATCCTTGCTTGGAAACAGGAGATATCAAACTCAACTCCTGTCATATACCTATTTAGTTCAAGTTCTATATTGGCACTACAGTTAATCTTATAATCACTGTTATGTTTTGACTGTTAACTGAGGGGACAGATGTCATATTATTGTTTCCAACTTCATCTGGTCCTTCTGCAACACTTTGTTAACTAAGTGTCTGTGGTTCTGTAATTTAAGAACTTTATCAGTGAAGTCTTCATTAGCTGGAAATTAGGTCTAGCATTCTTCTGCAGATGTTTCTGGTGTGTTTATACCTCATATCTAGATGCAGATAATAACCTATTTTATGCTTGCTTGTGAAGGTAAGGTATTCATAGAAAATGAACAGCATCTTACCTCATTCTTTCCCATGTTCTCAGGACATTGCTAGTGAGCATCCTGAACGATTTTTTGTTGCTGAAATTGTCAGGGAGAAGATCTTGCTGCAATATCGTGATGAGGTTCCTTATGCATGTCAGGTCAAACAGTACTTATTGAATTCTTGATATATACACTAAAACCCTTTGACATCCTTTTACTTCATCTGTCTTCAATATATTCAGTTTTTCCTCTAAGTAGAGTTTTTTTTTTTTTTTTTGTCTGCAAGATTGTTTAACCATACAGCTCGTGATTGAACAGGTTAATGTTATTAGTTACAAAACTAGACCTAGTGCAAAAGATTTTATTCAAGTTGAAATCGTTGTGGAGAAAAACTCACAGAAAATCATCCTCATTGGAAAGGTAATTTAGTTACAGTTATTTTGTTCTTTATGATTATTAGTGTGCTTTTATTTATTATTTTCTTGAAGTAGCATTTCTCTAGATTATCACCAAGAAAATGAAAGGTTAAGGGAGTTTGTTAACATTAAGAAAATAAAGTCATTATCCAGAGGTAATGGGCTACTCTCATCGGAAAACTCTAATTCAGAAAAGAAGTTAGGCTACTAGAGAAACATTGAAGATGAAATTGATTCATGTTAAAAAAAGATCTCTGGATAGTGACTAAAGCTCAAGCTCAGGTTGGAAACTAGTGTTTGAGATTTTTTTTTTTTTTTAAACAAAGAAGAATAGACCAGCTATTGAGTACATTTTCTTACTCTGGAAACTGAATGAGTTAGCTTGATTTTAAGCATGCAATGAGATAACAAGGCTTCTGTGAATACTGAGAATCCATCTACTACTCTTTGAGAGGTCACTGTTTGAATTTCAAAAAGCATTTCTAGTGAACCTAATCTTTATGTGCCTGGTCTTTGCTTTTACTTCTCCAATAATTTGCTGAATTCCATGTTTTCAACATTGTAGTGAATTACTGAAATTGGTTTTTGTTTACCCTGATATTAACCATTGTAGGGAGGAAAAGCATTGAAGCTACTTGCAACTGCTGCACGACTTGATATTGAAGATTTCTTGCAGAAAAAGGTTTTCCTCGAGGTACCAGCTGAGCTTTGTTCTTACTGTTACTTTGTAACTCATATCTTTTTATGAAGTAGAGTTCGACTGTGTCTTTTTCCCTACGTACCCAAGTATAGAGAGAAAATGCTTTCATTTTAGTGTTGGAGTACTGTTTTCTACTGAAGAAACATATTCCCCATTCTGCTGAGACAAGAATTGTTCTTAACATAAACTAAAAATTGATCAGATTGAAGTGAAGGTCAAAGAAAATTGGAGGCAGAATGAAGGGCTTCTGAAGTACTATGGCTATGGTGGACAAATTAAAGCCATCTGATGCAATTCCTTATTCTCCCATGGCTTGCTTAGACAGAAACAAATGGAATAATTTT